>JZKD02S1282189.1:0-12075 GCA_000966675.3 Picea glauca
ATATATTGTGGTTAAAAGTGGAACAATTTTTCATTACTAATTCACCCCCCTCTCAGTAATCCAATAGTAATGTCTCTTTTATTTTTAAATAATTCTTATTTGAATTTGTTGCTGCAATAATTGTGTCTTTCATATATGTCATGTACATGCTAATGGTTTCAATATGCACTTCATGATTTCTCTTGCTGAGTGCATTGGCCACTTGATTTTCCTCTCCCTTTATGTGCTTAATTTTGAAGTCACATTCACTCAGAAATTCCATCCATCTAGTTTTCCTATCATTTAGTGTTGGTTTTCCAAACAAATGATTTAGACCATAATGGTATGTCCTTAGCTCGAATTCTTACCCATAAGGTAATGCCTCCACATTTTCAATGCATGTACAATCACTGCTAACTCCAAGTCATGGGTAGCGTAATTTCTCTCATGCTCCTTTAATTTTCAGAACTCATAGCATACCACATGATATTTTTGAATAAGGAATCCACCAAGCCCTTCCTTGCATGCATCAGTGCACACAAAAAAAAATTCATTTGGATCTGCAATCTTCAAGATTGGAGCACTTGTTAATATTCTTTTCAACTTTTGAAAACTCTCTTCACACTTGGAATTCCATTCAAACTTCACACCCTTCTTTTGTAAAGAAGTGATTGGACTTGCAATCTTTGAAAAACCTTTTATGAATCTTCGGTAATAATAGGCAAGACCCATGAATGCTATGACCTATGTCACATTCTTTGGCATTGGCCATCCTCTAATGGCCTCTATCTTATCAGGATCCACTTATATCGATGTTGTTGATATTATATGCCACAAGTAGTGAATCTTCTTTTGATAAAAGATGCACTTACTTAGCTTAGCATATAATCTGTGCTCTCTTACAAATTGCAACACCATTCTTAAATGGTGTTCATGTTCCTCTTTTGATTTAGAAGACGATTATATCATCTAAGAACACAATCAAAAACTTGTCCAGGTATTCCTTAAACACTCCATTCATCAGAAACATAAAAATTGTTGGGGCATTTGATAGTCCAAATGGCACTACCATGAATTCATAATTCCAATATCTTGTTCTGAATGTTGTCTTGTTGATGTCTTCTTCCCTTATCCTTACTTGATGATATCCTGATCTCAAGTCAATCTTTGAAAATATTCTATCACCTTTCAGTTGATCAAACAAATCATCAATTTTGGGTAAAGGATACTTATTATTTATGGTAACCTTATTAAATTGCATGAAATCAATACACAGCCTTAAGGTTCCATCCTTATTTTTCAAAAAAAGAACCAGGGCTCCCAAGGTGACACACTTGGGTGTATATACCCATTTTTTAACAACTCTTTAAGATGAATTTGTAACTCCTTCAATTCTTGTGTACCCATTTTGTATGGTGTCTTGGACACTGGGGAAGCTCCTGGCACATATCAATAGAGAAATCAATGTCTCTCTTGGGTGGAAATCCAGGAATTTCTTTAAAAACATCTTCAAAATCCCTCAAGACTGGATGGTCTTCATTGATTTCCACTTTATCTTTGGTTTCCTCCTCCATATTTGTTGCAAACATTTGACATCCCTTCCTGAATCTCTTCTTCAACTGCATAGCTGAAATCTCTCTAACAGCTACGTATATTGGAATGCCTTGAATCTTGCCTTGTTTCCTTTCCTCATCAAGACATGTGATTGTCTTTTTGTAACAGTCTAGGACAACATGATGTTTTTCCAACCAATCCATGCCAATTAGACAGTCTTATGAACCCAATGGTATGATGTTTACATCTACCTTCATGTTCAATCCATTCATGTCTATTTGACAATCTTTAACCAACTCATTGATCTTTCTCTTAGCGCCCATGGCTAATTGAACAAACCAAGATTTCTTATGCTTACTTTTTTGCAAGTGAAATATTTCAACAATTTTAGCATTTATGTAACTATGGCTAGCTCCGGAATCAATTAAAATTGCAATGGGATGGTTATCAATCTTACCTTCCACTTGGATCATGGGGGATTGATATTTTTCCCACTTGTTGTTCAAGGATGCATAAATTCTTGGCATACTTCCTCCCATGTCTTCCACTATTTCAACCTCCTGAATGTTGTGGACATCCCTCATTATTTCTCCTTTCCCTTCACATCCTCAACATTGAACATGTTGTTGACTTAGCCTTTTTCCAAATGAATCTACATTCTTTTGATCATTTTAGTTTGTCTGGCCTTGTTGATTTGCTTGGGAGTTATTTATAAAAAAAGGGTGGCTTAAAAGCTTTCTGCCTTTGATCCTTTTCCCTTTCATCTTTTCATTCCAAGCCTTTTGGAAAACTGACCTTCTTTTTTTTTGCTCATAAAGGTACCTTTCTCTCCTTATGGTTTCCTCCAAGGTCTTAGGGTTATCATATTGAATCTTGTCACTATAGAAGGACAATAAACCACTTAGAAATCTTTGGATTTTAACCTTCTCATCCTTGATGAAGTCAAGATACATCAACAATTCAAAGAACCGCTTCTCATATTCCTCCATTGTCATGGTTCCCAACTTGCATTCAAAGAACTCTTTCATCTTTCTCTCATAGTAATGCTTAGATAAATATTTCTCTTGGAAATATCCTTTGAAATGCCTCCATGATATTCTCTTCTCATCGAGGTTCTTGGCTTGCTTAAGTTGACCCCACCACATGGTTTCCTTTCCTTGCAAGTGGTAGGTGGAAATCCTAGCTTCTACCCGGGATGGGTAGTCACGCAACTGGAAATATTTCTTTATTTCCAACATCCATGCCTTTACCTCTTCTCCTTTCCTATGCTCACCATTGAAAGTAGGTGGCTTGATTTTCCTGAGTTCACCTTGCAAGATGTCTACCTAGAGCCTTCTTCTTTGCCTCTAAACATGAGACACACTTGGGATGCTCCCTGGCCCTGAGTTTGCATGAGTTCTTCTAGTGGACTTCCTTGGAGAATGATGGAGCCTACTCATACTTCTTGACGGCCAATCATTTCCATGATCATACCTTTTTCTATGGGATATAGATGTTGATACTTGTCTAGCACTAGTTGCTTGCTTGGTTCCAGAACCCTTGTTAACTTGCTTATGCAACATATTTGATCTCTGAAGTATCTTTTCTTGAGCCTTTATAATCCTTTCATTATCAACCATGTAACTATGCACTTCCCTATACATACTTCTCATAGTGATAGACTCTTGCCTATCTTTTCTTCCATTTGACTTTGTCTTGGCATTCACCATGCTGATATGTAGACCTATGAACTCTTCCTCATGGTTGTAAGATCTTTGAGCATCTTCCATAACTCCAATCCTCATAGAGGAACTAAAGGCTCTTTCTGTATTTCTACTTCTGCAAGAAATGTGCAAGTAGTAATTGTTGTTAGAACATGTATATTATAAAACATTTTATTAATGAGAATACGGGTTACTTATTCATTAATTTCTGAAGGACACATTGCACTAATTCAAATTATGATTTGCTTGATGCATTCCTCCTAGAAACAACTTTCCAACGACTGAAAACTTGCCCAAAATTAAGCTCTAGTTTGAAAGTTATAGCCCTCTGAAGTTCTTGTACAGGTCTCCGGAGATTTGAAGTCCTGAATGCTCCTCCATTGATTTCTCTTAATGGATTCATCGTGGATCTAAGTCATATTTCTTCTTCATACCTTCCATGAACCCACCACCAACACTTAGTTTATTTTTCCTTCACGAACTCGCAGACTTATAAACATGTAACCTTCTTTCACAAGTTTGTCTGAAAGTCTCAACACTTAGTCATTTTTCCAGTTCTTCGGAGTCGCGGACTCATAGAATCAAAACCTTGTAAATTTTTCTTTCATAAGTCTATCTGAAAAGTCTCAACACTTAGTTATTTTTCCACTTCTTTGGACTCGCAGACTCACAGAATCACAACCTTGTAACTTTTCTTTCATAATTTCGTCTGAAAAGTCTCAACACTTAGTCATTTTTCTATTTCTTCGGACTTGCGGACTCATAGACTCACAACCTTGTAACTTTTCTTTCATAAGTTTATCTAAAAAGTCTCAACACTTAGTCATTTTTCCACTTCTTCGGACTCACAGACTCGCAACCTTGTAACTTTCATTTCATAAGTCTGTCCAAAAAGTCTCAACACTTAGTCATTTTTACCTTTGTGGACTCACGGACTCACGGATTCACAGACTCATAATAAGTCCAACACTTAGCCGTTTTTCTAACTTTATGGACTCACGGACTCATAATAATTCCAACACTTATCCATTTTTCTAACTTTGCAAACTCGCGGACTCACAGAGTCATAATAAGTCCAACACTTAGTTGTTTTTTCCTTTGCGGACTCACGAACTCATAATAAGTCCAACTCTTAGCCATTTTTATAACTTCCTTCCTCTGTGTACCTTCCACCGTGGAATCACACGTCAGTTGACATGTGGCCCCCATGCCATGTCGATGTCATCGTACGAAAAAATAACCAATTTTTTTCGATTTGTTTATTTTTGAAATTTCCAAAGGGGGTCAATTCTTCACATTTCCCTTGAAATCCCTCTTAATTTTTACTACAGTAATTTCAACAAACGAATTGCAGACATCCTTTTTCCAGCATTTTGTCAAACAGTTTTCATACATAGTATGTAATTTTCACTTATGTGTTCCACTTAATTGGCCCATCCATGCTCAATGTTGAAAACTGAGCTCTGATACCACTTTGTAACGTACCCAGCCACCATTGTTGGTCACTCCACGCAACCACTCTTTAGCAGCTCTGATACCATTTTAGTAATGTACCTAGCCTCCAACTAGGCAACAATATGTACGCAATACACATAATATGAACTTCTGCTAAATAAAGCCATTATTTTGTTGTTATTCGTTTTCCCATAGCCTACAGCTACAATTTATAACAGATTTAGCTACGGTAATGACCATGAAACTTATGCATCTGAAGCATGCTAATAATCATCATGAGATACAACTAAATCGTTCATCACAGTAGCATTTAAGTCATTGTCATTCACGCAGAGTTAATGCACAACAATAACACATGTAAATAACTCAGTACAAGATAAAGCACTTATCTTAAAAAAGAATCGTGCAACCAGTTGCTTGGGACGGATGCTCCACCCAACTGTAGATTGATTGTTCCAAATCTCAACATCTAGTCACCCCTCAGCTAAGGCTAGCAATCCACAAAATAGGGTGGTCTCTCACAATCAACTCACATTGCATAAACTCTCAACCCAACTGATATTTTCCTACAACTATCCCAATTTTTCCACCAACTCTCTTCCTCTTGACCTGTCCAACCCAAGGAATGCACCATTATTTTATTAAGGTTAACCCAAGGGATGTACCATCTGTTTATCAAGGCTAACCCAAGGAATGATCCATTTGTTTATCAAGGTCTCTCTGGCACAAGCAGTTAGGAATCTCTTAGCTGAGAACTCAAGGGAAATCGTTGCTAGGAAAACTATCAACAAACCAACAACAAACACTTGTTGTTTTAGTGCAAATCACGAAGGAGTTCACTCTTTTGGCCTAACAATCAGGCTCTTCAGTTCTTCAGCTCCAATTCGCCCCAGTTACGTTCCACAATTCACCCCCCCCCCCTTCGGTTGCATCAGCTTCCAACTCTATTTCTCGTTCTCCGGTTTTCCTTCCCCTGCACCAACTTCCCTAACTATCATCTTGTCGCTCATTTTCTTACCAATTTCCTCCCTTTGTCTTGCCTTTCTTGACTCACACTCTTCCTCAAGTTGATTGTACTTAACCCTCATGTGCCCAATAACTCTGGGATGTGACCACTCACACCCACCCTCTTACATGTATTCAATAATTGGCTTTGGGAACACTCAATCAAAAATGGAAAGGTTGATATACAATAGCAGATTCAGGAAATGGGTTAAATCCATACACATGGGTAATTCCCCCTTGGATCCCTCTTGGTTGTTATCCTAGACACTCCCCTCTCTTGTGGATTAATTCAGCCCCCATCTCTTGTCTATGTCCCCTTAGCAGTTGGCATCACATTTTATTATTAAAACATTGAAATACCATTCGCATATTACATCGCTTGGTCGTAGCCACATATTATATCTACATAAGCATTAATAAAATTGGGGATTATAATGGGGATGTTACAGGAGGTATCTCATCTATATAATCATATTTCTTCTACTCTTGTATTCAAGGAGCTTAGCATTGAAGTTTATTCTTAATCTATAAATGTTCGAAGCATAAAAATGGGACCGTTATTGTGTCTAAGCATTCTTCTTAAATGTTTATTTTTGACGAATACCTTCATTTTATTACAACATATATGTGATATTTTGGGGTTTAGCATGGTCTATGGATTTTGTTTTGTAAGGGCATTATTTATTTGGTGATAGGATATTGATATTGACATACGGATGGGAGAATTATTTATTGTCGTAGTCTAAATGTTCTACGAAATGACTTTTTCCGACTATATTTTTTGGGGACGCTTGCCCGAAATTCGGCGAGAAACTGTTAGATATGTAAATTTAAGTGATTATTTTTGTATAATCCGAGTGCCTCGAGGGTTTTTCCGCATGTTGAATCCATTTCTACATTCAGAAATGGATTTTAAACAACAAAAAATAATGATTTCGTGCAGATTTATGTCGCCGAATTCAGACAAAAAAATCAATTTCGTAGAATAATTAGACAAATCCTTATTTATTTGATGATATTATATTTAATAAAAGAGTCTTAGTTTTTTGGTGAGAAATTAGTTGGAGTCGTTTTATTTTATTTTTAAATATTTTGGTCACCTCTCTTCTCTTTTATGTAAATTGTGATGTGCACGTTAAAAAAATCATTCTATGCTGGAATGAAAAATGACAATTTTTTTTTTGGAAAAATAAATGAATAGAGGATAATGAATTTGGGAGCCATATGTTTTATTGTGAAGCACAAAACCATTAGATTGGATGGAGATATTAGAATTATTATTTTTAACTTTCAGTGTATGTTGAAACATAATGATATGATAAATGTTGAAACATACTGATATGATAAAAGGCGAAATAAAAAAAGTGTATTGATTTCAATGTCACTTTTACTTTAAAATGTGGTTTATGTTGAAACATAATGATATGATAAAAGGTGAAATCAAAAAATTGTATCTGATTTCAACGTCACTTTTACTTTAAAATGGTTTTATCAGTGAACACAAAAAAGAGCATTGATTTCAATATCACTTTCACTTTAATTTGGTTGTATCATTACCTTTTCTTAAAAGATTATGAGTTGTTGGAAATTTCAATTTTGTATTTTAATGAGTGCAGGGTTTTGCAATAAGTAAATTAGTGTAAACTTATTTTATTTTAAATTTGTTTTTACAATGCATGCATACGATTAAGGGATTATGACGTGGATTTTATGTGTACAAGTTTTTACACTAGTATCATAGAGTCATCCCCATGAGATTTGAACATGGGTGGATGGGGACTAAACTCCACACCGTGTTACATGTGGTATTTTAAAAGGGGATTTACTCTCATATTTATTAAGCTTGGAGAAGGAAAACAAATTAAATTAAAGGTTAAACTTTTAAAAAGATTAAAAAGAAACTCTCAATAATTAAAAGATGGATTAAGATTGTCATGACGAATTTCTCATGTATTAAATAAGAGAAAATATTGAAGATAATATAATAGGTAAAAAGATAAAAGTAATTATTTCACATTTCCAAAGAATGGAGTGGGGTTATGGTTGTGACCATGTGTATGAGGGTTTTTTACCACGCTTGTGACATGTGGGGTTTACAATGTACATGAAGTTAGGTGAGGAATCTTCATTGGTTGCAGAAGCAACATGTGAGATTAACTCTCTTACAAGTGAGTCGTAGTGGTGCATCTTTCAATGGATAAAATTCCTCATATGTAACATATAATTTCTTTGTATCATCATTTCTTATTAATGAATAAAAGGAAAGAAATGTTGTCCAATTAAATATGGATTGAGTCTTTTCAGACTTTATTACTATCAATATGCACATCACATTAAATTAATAGTATGCATGTGAACTTTACCTCACATTTGCTTGCATTTGATATCAGAGCCTAAATAAGAGAAAAACTATTTGTAAATATTGCTACGGGATTTTATGTATCCATTTATGATTAATGCACATATCATATAGAAAATGTGATACTGAATCTCCATGTATTTCATGGATTGAACGTATGGAATAAGGGATGTATTTGTGAATATGATGTATTTATAATATTTATTTAAACCAAAGATGAAATAATCTAGATAAATTTTATCACATTAAACTTGTAATGGGTGGTAGTACATACATGATTTATTATATCAACAAATGACTAAAAAGTAATATGACAATTAATTATTAAACAAACAATTACTTCATAGTTGTTCACCAAAGAAAATGAATTATTGGAATAAAAAGTGAAGAATTAAAGTATAATATTACACTAACAACCATGACTCATAACTCTTCATTTTCATTTTCTAGACATAATATATCTATGCATTTCAAATATCTAGAAAGATCAAGTTTAAATATAAACCATATACATTTGATTCAAGTAAATCAATATGTTATAAATTTTAATATTAGTTTAACTTGTGGAGAAGTCACTTTTGTATAAAAGTCACAAGGGAGTGATGTCTTAAAGACACTCTCTCTATCATTGCATAGATACTCAAGTCTATACATGATTCTTCCATCTTTAAGGAATAATTTGGTCTACTTAATGTTCGACAAATCCACAAATCAATTGGTATAGCCTAGGAAGGACTTCATTCTATAAAATTAATAAACATGTTATATTTCATCATAAAAATATGTCTTTCTAAAGCATATGGCAAGGTTAGTTGGGCATACATAAGGCTTATGTTATTCCAATTTGACCTTTTTTAATTAGATAGAGGGGTGTTTTCAATCAATGGCTTAACCATCAAATTATTATATCCCTTTAGAGGACTTAGGAAAGGATAACCTCTATCACAACTTCTATTCTTAATGGTTTCTCAAGGTCTTAAAAGGTTCATAATTCGTGACTTAAAGATCAATTAGAGGTCTAAAAGGAACCAAGATTATAAAGGACCTAATTCTAACACACTTAATGTTTGTGGATGATGTGATATTGTTTGGTGATGGCTCCCTTAGATGTGCACGCACTTTTGATAAGGTGTTGGAGATGTATGGGAAAGCCACTAGAATGGAGATCAATAACATCAAATCTTCTCTCGCTTATCATAAGACAATCCTTGAGCAAGAGAGAGCCATCAAAGTTTTTCTTCCTTTGAGGTTGGTGATTTCAATAAGGGACTCAAATGCCTTATTTTTGAGTTAAAAGAAAATGAGTATGGATATAGAGACTATCTATGTCTATAACAAAATAGAGAGATGAATTTCATCATGTTGTACATGATAGTTGTTCATAAGTTGTATATTAACTATGGTTAAAGTAGTACAACAAGTCGTATCTATTTATTAGCATTCATTGGCATACATACCAAAGGGCATACTCAACAAAACTAGAAAGAAGGTCTTCAATTTCCTTTGGACAAGTAAGAAAGGAAAGGAAAGAATTACAATAGTCAACAAGGAGATTGTTCATGCCTAAGAAGCTATGAGGTTGGGGGTTGAAAAAATATATACCACTTTGGAAAAGCCTTTAGAGGCTTATTTCATGGGATTGTTTATGGAAAAGGGTCATGGTACATAAGTATGTAGAATCCCTTTCCATACAGGAGTGGATAGGGAATCCAAATAAAAGAAAATGTAAATTTATTTATGATATGGAAGGCTTTAATTCTCTCCTTCACTCTTATAGGGAATTGGTTGGCACGGAAGATTGGTCATGCGAGTAAGGTTCATATTGGAATTGACCCTTGGATAGTTAGTGGAGGAATGAATAGGTTGAAAAAGGGGTTATTGAATTCCCTTAGACATAATAATCAAATTCCCACAATCCCAATAGTGCAACAATGTGGAAGGAGGGTTAGAAATATCCAGGAGAGATAAATATGGAAGGTGATAAAGAATTAATGGAGTGGGATAGGTTCACTTAGAACCTAGAAAAAAATGTTCTTCGTCAAGACAATAATTGAAGATGACACATGTTTATGGTTAATGAGTCCTATATGATGTGAATATACTACTTGTCTTGGATACACAAAAATGTTTATGTAAGGTCAAGTGGGTGAGACCAAGTGGTGGTGGTTCAAGGTTTGTCATGTTAAAGCTTCCCTAAAGGCCAGGTTGTTAATGTGGTTGGCATTGTCCAATAAAGTTGTCACTTGGGAAGATTTATTTAAGGGAGTGTGGCATGGGCCAAGCAAATATTATTTGTGTAAAAATAATGGTGAAATTATATATCATCTAAAACAAATTGGGTGCCACTTTTCCAAGGAAGTTTGGTTGGTGGTGAAATCATTAATAGGTGGAAATGGAGTGTGGGAAGGAGACTCAATGGAAAATGCATTAATAACTAGATGAAAGACTATACAACAATAGTACACAAAGTGCTCACATTCCATGTATATTAATGTATATTATGGCTAGCTAGGAATGCTACTATTTTTTAGGATTATATCTTCACACCCCTACAAGTTTTTTATAAAATACAATATGCTCATTATGGATTAAAGAACTTATTAAAAGTCAAGGTTCCTAGATGGATTCATCGATTGGAGATTGACAAGAGTAGAACATGGGTTTTTCTGATGGGGTGTCAAGAGAGAACATGATGTTATGTGGACTAGGTGGTCTTCTATTTTTATAGTCATAAGATCATTTGTGCATGTGGTTTAGGTAGGAACAACAACAATGTGGTGGATATTAAGGTACTCCTAATCCTAATTAGAATTTTTATCGWCCAATTGCTAATTTTCAAGGACTCTAAGCTTGTGATTGGTCCATGGATAAATAAAGTAATATAGAATCAGAAACATTGGATTATCCCATCTCATCACCCAGGTAAAAGAACAAGTAAGCATATTTACCTTTCTTAATGAAACCATATCTTAAGAGAGCTTCGTGTACTACCAAATGAATTGTCCAAAAAGGAAGTTCATGGTTAAGGATGACTTCTTGACATGACTAAGATTAGATATGAGGTAAACTTAGTTCTACCTTAGAGGTAGTTACTTGTCTAGAAATTATATGGAGATTATGTTATATTGGCATTGACATATATGCACAACTTTAAAGCTAAATGGTTTTTTCTAGCACATTGGTTGCTTTCAATGTTTTTTGGCTATAGTTTGTGAATATAATTAATGAATATATATGTAAAGTTATTGTGGGATGTTTTTATATATCTCAAGTTTCTTATATGATATTAAGTTGACCTTATGGTTCAATAGTGCAAACAATGCTTTACAAATTATTGTGTCTCTTTGTGTCTTTGGGAATCTACTAAATGTATTTCACTTTTTTTTGCTTGAAATAAAGATAAGTAGGGGGGTCAAAGGGATGATTTCCCATATTCATGAATGGTGTCCCTAATAAACTTGTTGGCATAGACTAGTGTGCCTCACCCAAGGAGATTCTAACTAGACACTTGTCGGTATAGAACTAACCAAATGCCCCAACATTGGTGACAATCAATTAAGCTAACACCTTGGGATTTTGTTGTGTTTTACCAAGAAAAAAATTATGTAGTTTTTATTTCAAGTAGAAATTAAAATACAAAATGGTATATGTTATGTGCACTCAAATATTTGTTCGTGGTGATCCAAGATGGAATTTAGTATAATTTGCTATAAAATAAACTCTCTCTCTCTCTGCGAGTGTGTGTGTGTGTGTGTGTGCGCGCACACACACACACACACACACACACCTTTCTCCCCCCCCCACTTTTACACACACACAAAGCCTAATATTATCAAATCAAATAAAATAAAAACTTTTTTTGGAACTATTAGGATATTTAGACACTTAGGAGTTAGTTAAGATCTACTTGGTCTAATGTGTCGTTAGGTAAAAGTGTGTTTCTTTAGTATGCATTGGTATGCATTTGTAGTTAGAAAATTTGACGGTCGCGATATGTTCCCAACATAGAGTGATCTGACG
>JZKD02S1282200.1:0-12075 GCA_000966675.3 Picea glauca
TTATGGGAAAGGGACACATTACTGTATCATATTGATGGAAAGTAAAGATTACAAACTGATCCTTGATGTTGCAAACCTCCTTTCAATGGCTCCTGGCTTTGACACACACATTTTCTCACTTGCATGAAGAAGATCAACCACTTTTGATAACCTTGCTGGAGTTCTCTAGCTGCTGTAGCTTCAGTCCTTCACACAATCTTTCACTAATTCTCCAATAAGCTTCTTTCTTGTTTGCTTGATAACCTTTTCCATGAGAATCCCCTCAATATATAGGAGAGAATGAATTAGTTACTTAGATAAGAATGATCCCAAAATATCAGGAAATCCAGTACTTAGATAACCATTTGAATGCCATCTCATCCTTCTAGAAGATTCCCTTCTAGAAGCTTCGAGAATTCATCTTTTTCCCTTCTTTAGAAAGAGTTCGCACCCTAGTAGTTAGACACAGTGCGAACTTCTCGCACCCTAGCTTAAGGTATCCTGCGAGAATCATACATTCTCGCAGGCAAATGTATTACCAGCCTGCGAACCTTCCTCAAAACTGTGATTTTTGGAAAGAGATGAAGGTAACTTTTCTCAGGAGAAAGTTCTAATGAAGAGCCTGAGTACACCATCATAAATACATCATTATGATGACAAAAATCATGGGTAACAGAATGCCCCCGAAAGTATGAGGTTGGAACTAGTGACAACCAATAGACTTTGTAAGTTGCATGTGTGTGTCGAGAACCAAGAGCACATCTAAT
This sequence comes from Picea glauca, assembly GCA_000966675.3. Lineage (NCBI taxonomy): Eukaryota > Viridiplantae > Streptophyta > Pinopsida > Pinales > Pinaceae > Picea > Picea glauca. Next base: position 747 of record JZKD02S1282200.1, read on the forward strand.
CGGAAACCTGCAAACACCCAAGCATCTGCAGAATATCATATATACCAATTCTGGGGTAGGCATTCCCATACTCAGATCATAGACTGATGAAATCATAAACAAAGGTCATGGCCACCAATCATACACTATGGATCCATGCCTTCAAAATATAGCATAGCCACCTGAATACACTGTGGATCTATGTGAAAAATTTCAAATCAAGATGACATAGCCACGAAACATACACAGTGGATCTATGTGTCACAAATTATACATAATCCATCGCAACCTGGATTACAAACATGATATCCAGGGTCTTCAATTTCATCGCCCAAAGTATGAATCTAACCATGTGATTACATGTGTTGAAGTTGAACATGGTAGAAACCACTTGATCACCGATCATTGATGTAACCGTTAACAAGTGCGAGGGAAATCACCATTGATGTCAATGACTCCCAAGGTACCATAGTACAATCCATCGAGTGTGAATAAATGAGTTGATGTCGAACATTCGATGGAATCTTTTGATCAGGGGTCAATGATGTAAACCCACTGTCGAAAGTGAGGAAACTTGCCATTGAGGCATGCAAGCTCCAAGGTACTAAATAATTTCTATGTATTGATTCCGGATAATGAGCTGAAGTTAATGGAACAAAACTCATCACAGGAGGACCTTGATGTATCCCCCATCAATGACACGAAATGAGTAACAGAGTTTGAAAGTGAAACAGAGCATTTTGCAAATTGGACTGGACACAGGGAAGGCCGACACAGAGAGAATGTATAACTGCAAATGGCCGACTCAATATAGGTTTCAAATGGACTTCTCTTGAACATATGAACGACACGACCAATGATTTGGCAACATTGACTCAAATACGACACACAAAATGACCTTGTAATCAATCGGAAGAGAGACAAATGGATTTCCCAAATCGGTTTCAAATGATGAATAGGGGGTGTCATGTTCAAAAGCGACACTTACTACCAATCAATACAAAGATGAAACATATTCCTTTCCCAAATTTTCCCCCNGTCACACTGTAGGGGTATTAGCAGCTATGGGTCGACTGCTTCGTAGAGTTGCTAGAGCAGTTGTGTGTTACCATGAACGTCATCCATGACGTCACTTTGTAGAAGCTATAAGCTTCAAATTTTGATATTTTGGTCTTCGGACAAACTTTTTGTAAAAAAAAAAAAACTCTTTTGATCGTTATATACAAATGGCTTCTACTGGTTTACTTTATAATGTGTGAATTTTAATGTGTTTTATTTATAAATGGTTTAAATGTCTATCCAATACATAATTAGCCAATGCAACTGTTAATGTATTAAGACATCTAGGAATATGTTGATATTCTATGTGATCAAAATAACGTTCCAAGAGGCGAATTCACAAATACACCTGTAACAACATAGGACTTTGAATAGAGTAGATATTACTTAGCTATAGTACTACAAGCTGCGAGTCAAGTCGCACAACCAAATGATGAATTCCAAGTGAGATAGCATCAACCAATAATTCAATGACGGTGCTATACTCTGCAATGTTGTTGGTTGCACGGCCAAGACATACACCTCGTAAAGATATAAGTTCGTTTGTTGGGGCATAGATTTCCCATGCAACGGAAGCTAGGAAACCGAGTACTACGGCTAGCACCATCAACGAAGCCAATATAGGGTAGCGAAGACTCTGACATATGGAAATCAAACACAATGTCACATAAGGGCAGAGACCAGATAACGTCAAAAGCAAACTAAAAGTAACACACACAAAGTATGATACATAAAATACAAGTACGTTGCACAAATGATTTATGCGTGGTACTTCTTCAAGTACAACCCATTCCTGGGTTCACTCAAAGGGATACCATCATAATTGACCATCTCATATGCTCCTTTTTCCAAAACTCGGTGAACAATATAAGGACCTCGCCACATTGGTTAGAATTTCTCAGATCTTAGCGCATCTCGATCTTGTTCATAGAGAAGAAAAATATCACCTTCAGAGAAAACGCGAGGCTTGACATGCTTTTCATACTGTGCCTTAACACGTTTCTTCTGGGCTTCTATTACTAGAGTTGTGTCACGTTGAGTTTCATATAATCGCATCAAATACAATAGATGCTCTTCTTCAACAAAAGTATTGGGTAAGAGTTCGACAGCTAGCCTCAGAGAAGGTATCTCGCATTCTATAGGAAGAATGGCTTCCACACCATAGACCAATCGAAAAGGCGTAAACCCCGTAGTGGATTTAACAAATGTCCGGTATGCCCACAATGCCGAAAACAACATTGTGTGCCAGCTTGTTTTATGAATTCCTATCATCCGTCAAAGCATAGTTATAAGAACTTTGTTGATTGCTTTGACTTGGCCATTAGCTTGTGGATAATAGGGTGTTGAGTTATCATGACGAAGACCCAACTTTTCCATAAGTTTAGACATCATAAAATTCCTAAAATGACTACCATGATCAATAATGATAGCTTGAGGAACACCAAAACGAGCTATGACATGGTTAAAAAGAAACAACGTTGCAGTCTTTCCAGTATTATCGAATGTCGGCATCGCCTCGGCCCATTTTGTAAAATAATCAATAGCTACAATGATGTAACCATGCCCCCCGGCCAAGTGAGGGTGACATGTCATGAAATCAATGCCCCATTTCACAAAAGGACGAACTGAGACCACAGGATGAACAGGAGCAGGATGTGACCAAATTTTCTGATTGTAGGTCTGGCAGGCATGGCATTTCTAGACGACAGTAATGCAGTCGTTGAACAAGGAAGGCCAAAAATAACTTGCRCGTAAGATCTTCTAGGCAATAGCATACCCAGAAATACGACCACCACATGCTCTGGAATGGTAGTCATTCAGAGCTTTCTCGACTTCGTCAAAAGTTAGACAACATCGAAAAACTGAGTTAATACCCCGATGRTAAAGAGTATCACCGAGAATAATGTATTGGCGTGCTTGATAATGGACGCGAYGTCRTTCAGTGCTAGACAAAGTAGGCCGGAAAGTCTGGGTTTGGAGATATATAATGATATCTCCATACCAAAGATCATYAGTACTAATTAGGAAAAGAGATTCATCAGGTAATGAATCTACTGCTACATTTTCCATGGCAAAGTAAGGAAAATCACATATTAACTCAGCAAAAACTAAGGATTTCTTAGACGTGGCACGATCGAATTCCAAGTCAAACTCCTGGAGTATGACAATCCATTTGGAGTACTTTCCCCCTAGCAATTGACATGTCAAAATGTGTTTCATAGGGTTGCAATGAGAAATCATGGTAGTTTTCCTTGAGAGAATATAATGCYGAAAGCATTGGAYGGCTTAAACGGCAGCCAGGTCCAGTTTCTCAACATGTTGATACTTGATTTCAGTAGATGTGAGACTTCAACTCAAGTAATAAACAACATGCTYGTCACCCTTATCATCCTCCTRGACGAGAACCATGCCAATAGTATACTCAGAGGCAACAAGATAAAGAAAATAATCACTACTATAATCAGGATGAAAGAGAAGCGGAGCTCGTGTGAGGGACAACTTCAAAGCCTCGAAAGCATTGTTGGCCACAGTATCCTATACGAATTCTGCATATTTCTTTAAAAGTCGAGTAAAACCACGAGTAATTTTGGCGTAATTAGGGATGAAATGATGAAGAAAGTTTGATTTCCCCCGCAAACTTTGCAACTGACGCAATGTAGAAGGAGGAGGGAGATTAAGAATCACCTCAACCTTAAGAGGATCCACCCTGATCCCCTGATGTGAAACGATGAAACCTAGAAGATGGTCGGATTCTACGCAAAAAATGCATTTATGATGATTTAAACGAATACGATAGAACCGACAACAGACGAAAATGGCTCGGAGATGAGTGGGGTGATCGACTCGGCGCAACGAATGAGCTGGTAAATCATCCAAATAGGGTTGAATGATATGCTTTATATCATGAAAAGCATAAGACATAGCACGTTGAAATGTCGCGCCAGCGTTCTTAAGACAGGAGGGAAGTTTCATGTAGGCAAAAGTACCCCAAGGACATATAAAATCAGTTTTATGTTGGTCCTTGGGAGCGATGTTAATTTGATTATAGTTGGAGAAACCATCCATGAGAGAGAAGATTTCACTGTCGAAACAATCATTGACAATCTGGTCGACGAAAGGGGTTGGAAAGTTGTCTTTTGGGAAGGATTTGTTTATATCCCTATAATCAACACATACACGAATACTGCCACCTTTCTTATCGATCAATACAGGGTTGGAAACCCATTCTGTCAAAGCCATGGGATAGATAAAGCCGGCTTTAAGAAGTTTTTCAACCTCAAGCTTGATAGTCGCCGCTTTACGTGGGTGAACTGGATGAAGGCGTTGCCAGAGTGGTTTAGCTCCGGGCTATGTCTTTATCTCATGTACAACAATATCAGGGTCGATACCAGGCATCTCTTCGTAGCTCTAGGCAAAGATGTCACGAAATTCTTTGAACAGGGATGTATAGGTGACGATTTCATCTGGAGAACACGAAGCTCCAATGTGAACATTTTCAACTATCCCAGGTTTAACTGATATGTCAATGGGAATCGTGGGAGATATATTACTGAGGTTCCCTTCGGAAAACACATCAGGTGTAGAGCCGGGAATGGTCGATGGAGCCAAAATCCATTGGTAGTTCTCTAGAGTGTGTTGTTCCAGAAAGAGTATGGAATGATGATGCCCATCATCCCAAGGAGTGTCCTCCATGATAGACATGATCATCTCGTCAGTGGGAAAAATGACATGGAAAGGATCGGGAGACAACTCATCAAGAGAGGAGGAAGAAGGTGTTGCCAATTGAATGGCCTGATAAGCAGACTCAACCAGACTTAATGACATGACGTCGTCGAAACGAGTGTGATCTCCAGGGTCAGGGACTATCCAAGGGTCAGAAGACACAAGAATTTGATGAGGTACAACAGAGATCATGTTGATAGAAGCAACTGATGGGCGTAGAACATCGGGCAGTGGAATGGGGAAAGTACCCATTAACGTAGAGTCCTTTAAAATGTCGACACCGACATCCTCATAACTCGGCGGGGTCTTAGCTATAAATGACACATTTCCAGTATGAGTATCGGAATTAAAGAAGGCAAGTTGGTCAACTGTAACAACCTTCCCTTGATGAGGAAATCTTACTACACGGAAAAGTGTTGACACAACCGCACGCATGGAATTGATCCAGCTACGACCAAGCAGAAGATTATAATCAAGGGGAGCATCGAAGAATTCCACTTCAACTTGGACTATCTTACCTTATAGAGTAACAGGTAACGATGGAAGAACATCGTAAGTCTTAAAACCAAAGCCATTGAAGGCTTTCAAAGTATTTTGTAATTCATTCAAGGGAGGAGAGCCAATGGCTTTCCAACAAGAAAAATACATTACACACATTGAGGCACCCTCGTTGATTACAGTTCGACAAATGTTCTTGTCAGAGACAACAACTTGTATCTGGAACGTGAGTTGCGGGGGTAACCATGGAATGTGATCATCCAAGTCAAAGACTATTAAATTTATGTCTGTAGGGTCAATTCCACCTATAGCTTTCAACAGTGCCTTCCGTTGTGCAGGACAAGACTAAAGGACTTCAAGGGATGACATTGCTAAAGGTGCCTGGGCTAGATCTTCCACAATGTTGTAGTTCTGGGCTGCAAGAGCATGAGGATTGAAAGCCGACTTGCGAACAACACACTTAGGGGGTCGTAAGACTATATCAAGGCTCGGTCATTCGAGATGAAGAGGACCGTTTGTAGGTGGAGTCGGTGGAGAGGGATGTACCAAAGTAGGAGGTGAATCGTCAACCTTCTCCTTAGACAGAGTATAATCTTTGGCTCTAGTCGTGAGTGCAACGTTATTGGGCTTGGAATCACCAGTACACATCAAAACATAAGATGTGGTAGAAGTAGATGGTTGGTCATGGATGACCAACTGAGCCTCTTGTTGAGACGGGAAGGGTTGGGACAAGACTGCTGGTGTAGATGGTTTAAGTGTTCCTTGAAGGAACTTAGTGATCTCAGCACTTCGTGGACAATCCTTCGTGTAGTGATCATCACCACAGATAAGGTAAGGGTATCTTGGTTTGCGCTTATCCCGATCTTCAACAGGGGTATTTTTAGGTTGCTCTGTTTGATTATTATTTTTTCTCTCCTTATTCTTGCCTCTCCCTTTCTTGGATTTATTTTTACCGGTTGGGGTAGATTGAACGACGTTCACCTCAGAAGTTTTACTAGTGGAAGTGGTAGGAGACGGAGCATTTTGAACATTAGAAGTAGCAGACTTAGGATTGGAGATTGAAACAGAATGTGATTGGGCTTGGGCGGAACCAATCACACCGTCAATTGCATGTGAGGCAGCTGGAGTAGTTGAAGTGCTGGAAGTACCAGGACGAGGTAACTTAGGTAATAAATCATAAAGTGTTCCCATTTGTGAATAAATGATATCAAGATATTGAGCACGAATTATAGCCTACTCTTATGTGACAATGCCACCCATGGAAATATCCTTACCGATTTCATTCACAAATGACTTTGTAAACCATTCGGCCAGTAACTGATTGGGGAGTTCAAGTTTAATGAGACGTCGACGTCATCGCCACTCATGGATATGATCCGAAATATGAGTGCCTTTAGTCTATTTGAAAGAAGTCAAAATCTTAGTCCCATTATCATAACAGATCGATAACTAGTAATGTGTAAGAAAAGCCATAGCTAGGGTGTTGAAATTAGAGAAGAAACCTCGTGGCAATTTAATATACCACTTCGCAGCAGAACTGATAAGGGTGCGTTGAAAAAGACGTAGACGAATAGAGTCATCCATCAATGAGTTGGATGAACACCATAGGTGAAAATTCATCACATGATTGTTCAGGTCCTCTCCTGGTTTTCCATCGAATTTAGGAATGTCCGATGGAAGCTTCGTCAGAATAGCAAGCCATTGGGGAGGGTGACGAATAGGATCATTTAGAATTCTAGAAACATCTGGAAAATCCAAAGTAGCAAGAAAAGGTAACTTTCGATTCACCTGTGGGTACTGGTGACTTTGGGGTGGAAGCCCTATTCGCAAACCAGTAGGACCATATGCAGTCTGCCCATAGTGGGAAGACCCTAGCTGATTCGGTGGTGGTTGGAGAGGATAGTAGCTCGAAGGATTATAACGTTGAGTGGGGACATGAGTTTGACCATTCGTACCCCAAATAGGATTTGGTATACCTGGATATGGTTGGCCTATAGTAGGGACAGGTTGTTTCCCCCCAGTCGTCTAAGGAAGATTTTGTAGCATCTGATTCCAATACTGGGCCAAAGCAGGAGGTATATTTTGTCCGAAAGGTGGGGTCGGTCCCCCTATCGTAGGTGGGGTTCCAACCAGAAGTTGTGTGCCAATCATAGGCTTTGTAGTAAGTGGATTGTGTCCAGGAGGAGGAAATGGAATCGTACCACCTTGTCCACCAATGGGAATCTGCAAGTTTGGTGCAACGGTAGGTATAGTGCCACTAGGATTAGGATTGCCGAAAGGAAATTGAGGGAGTGTCGAAATAAAACTGGGAATAGGATGCCCAGAAGGACCACTAAGAGTACCAGAGGGAGTTTGCAGAGGTGTTGGAACAAAAGCATTCAACAAAGCATTCAACGCATGGTACCCGGGGGGTAGAGTTGGAGTGACATTGGGCATTCGTTGTTTGTTTATAGGAGGAAGACTAGCTATAGTGAACCCAGTTTGGATATTCGTAGTAATCATGAGATGGGCCATCTCGGCAGGAAGAGTAAAGTGATAAGTAGTATTCACCGAGACCGTCTCAATCTCAGAAAACACTGGAGGGTTAATTTCGGAGACGACAGGCGACTCAAGACTAAAGAGCGGCCTGCGGACGTCTGCTGACCAAAAAGGATCTTGGCCTTCTTCATTGGGAAAGGGCCCAACGAGTGATCCATAAGAGGTAACAACTACGTCTCTACCAGAATTTAATCGCACAAAAGGTTGTTCACCACGACGAATTTCATAGTCTTCTCTAGTATTAGTAATTCAGAAAGGTTCTAGAGATTTAGTTGATTCCACTTGGGGTGTGGTAACAACTGCAATGTCACCGTGCTGAGGAGAATCCTCAGGTGTAGCTGTAGGCAAAGGTTGTGACTTGTCCAGATTCTTTGGAGATAAACCTTGCATTCTATGTGAGCGACGTGGGGGAGCTATTGTGAAAAAATAACAAGCTCCGCGAAGAAACTCCTATGGTCAACTTCAAGAAACAAACAACACGCGCTAGTAAACAAAATCTAAGAAGCAAGCACCAAGCAAACAAGACCTTCTAATTTCGAAGCCACTAGTTGGTGATGAAATCCAACGTCACAACAATGAGACGAGAAGGGGCAGGGCTAGGGTGGAAAAGTTACGTTGACGACCTGCTTAACAGACTTACACCCTGGTGCAAGCTCCCACACATAATCATGGGTATACCCTCCAAGGAGCCCNGGGAGTTCAAGTTTAATGAGACGTCGACGTCATCGCCACTCATGGATATGATCCGAAATATGAGTGCCTTTAGTCTATTTGAAAGAAGTCAAAATCTTAGTCCCATTATCATAACGGATCGATAACTGGTAATGTGTAAGAAAAGCCATAGCTAGGGTGTTGAAATTAGAGAAGAAACCTCGTGGCAATTTAATATACCACTTTGCAGCAGAACCGATAAGGGTGCGTTGAAAAAGACGTAGAAGAATAGAGTCATCCATCAATGAGTTGGATGAACACCATAGGTGAAAAGTCATCACATGATTGTTCGGGTCCTCCCCTAGTTTTCCATCGAATTTAGGAATGTCCGATGGAAGCTTGGTCAGAATAGCAAGCCATTGGGGAGAGTGACGAATAGGATCATTTAGAATTCTAGAAACATCTGGAAAATCCAAAGTAGAAAGAAAAGGTAACTTTCGATTCACCTGTGGGTACTGGTGACTTTGGGGTGGAAGCCCTATTGGCAAATCAGTAGGACCATATGCAGTCTGCCCATAGTGGGAAGACCCTGGCTGATTCGGTGGTGGATGGAGAGGATAGTAGCTCGGAGGATTATAACGTTGAGTGGGGACCTGAGTTTGACCATTCGTACCCCAAATAGGATTTGGTATACCTGGATATGGTTGGCCTATAATAGGGACAGGTTGTTGCCCCCCAATCGTCTGAGGAAGATTTTGTAGCATCTGATTCCAATACTGGGCCAAAGCAGGAGGTATATTTTGTCCGAAAGGTGGGGTCGGTCCCCCTATCATAGGTGGAGTTCCAACCAGAAGTTGTGTGCCAATCATAGGCTTTGTAGTAAGTGGATTGTGTCCAGGAGGAGGAAATGGAATCGTACCACCTTGTCCACCAATGGGAATCTGCAAGTTCAGTGCAACGGTAGGTATAGTGCCACTAGGATTAGGATTGCCGAAAGGAAATTGAGGGAGTGTCGAAATAAAACCGGGAATAGGATGCCCAAAAGGACCACTAAGAGTACCAAAGGGAGTTTGCAGAGGTGTTGGAACAAAAGCATTCAACAAAGCATTCAACGCATGGTATCCGAGGGGTAGAGTTGGAGTGACATTGGGCATTCGTTGTTTGTTTATAGGAGGAAGACTAGCTATAGTGAACCCAGTTTGGATATTCGTAGTAATCGCGAGATGGGCCATCTCGGCAGGAAGAGTAAAGTGATAAGTAGTATTCACCGAGACCGTCTCAGTCTCAGAAAACACTGGAGGGTTAATTTCGGAGACGACAGGCGACTCAAGACTAAAGAGCGGCCTGCGGACGTCTGCTGACCAAAAAGGATCTTGGCCTTCTTCATCGGGAAAGGGCCCAACGAGTGATCCATAAGAGGTAACAACTACGTCTCTACCAGAATTTAATCGCACAAAAGGTTGTTCACCATGACGAATTTGATAGTCTTCTCTAGTATTAGTAATTCAGAAAGGTTCTAGAGATTTAGTTGATTCCACTTGGGGTGTGGTAACAACTGCAATGTCACCGTGCTGAGGAGAATCCTCAGGTGTAGCTGTAGGCAAAGGTTGTGACTTGTCCAGATTCTTTGGAGATAAACCTTGCATTCTATGTGAGCGACGTGGGGGAGCTATTGTGAAAAAATAACAAGCTCCGCGAAGAAACTCCTATGGTCAACTTCAAGAAACAAACAACACGTGCTAGTAAACAAAATCTAAGAAGCAAGCACCAAGCAAACAAGACCTTCTAATTTTGAAGCCACTAGTTGGTGATGAAATCCAACGTCACAACAATGAGACGAGAAGGGGCAGGGCTAGGGTGGAAAAGTTACGTTGACGGCCTGCTTAACAGACTTACACCCTGGTGCAAGCTCCCACACATAATCGTGGGTATACCCTCCAAGGAGCCCGAGTGAGTTTGATCAACGTCAATTATAGGTACCATGGAGAATTTCCCCTCCACAGTCACCTTGGGTAAGAACCTAGAGAGAAAGGCCACTAAGGTCACCACAAACAACAGTACAGCCTGGGGGAACAGTCGACAGTTTGATCCACACGCAAGGGCAGGGTATCTATCCCGAAATCAACTCAAAAGGCTTCCACTCATCATTGTGGGTATACCTCCGAGTGACCCCCATAATACGTGCAATCTCTACACTGATTTCAACAAAGCAGGGTGAGTAAATCTGCCAACACCAATGCGACCTAGTGCTTGACCCTTGTGTTAGAAGGGTTTCCCAGGACAATATGTTGCAAATGGAATTTAACACTCCCTAACTCAAGATGCTATTGTGTGTTTTGAGCTTATGGAGAGTGTATCTCTCTTCCTACTCCAAAGCACTAGCCTAGCTAAATGTTGGTGTAAAAAAGCCCTAGAAAAGAGCTACTAGATAAATTTTATGATTACGCAATATTTTTAAGAGTTGTTGTTTACTCAAAGGTAACGGAAGTGAAACTAATGTTGTATGCCTCTGACCCAAAGATGCAAGGATGAGAATGAAATGTATAAATTTTCGTTCAATGAATCCTATAAATGGGAGAGAGAAAATTTTCCAAATCAACCTGGAACAATAATGCACAATTTCCTTTCAAATGTCAATACAAACAATCACTTATTAAATGACTATTCTCTATGTGTCTATTTTTCAATACTTCAACAATCTCAAAAATTTTGATTTTCAATGTTTTGTAAATGACAAAAACAATTTGATGAAAGAAAACTTTGTGTTCACTTTCCAAAAAGAACTCTCACTATACCAATGAGAGAGCAGAAAATCAAATCTTAAAGAATCAATCAATAACAACCCAATCAACTCTTTCAATGAAAGCAAAAAACAAAGAGC
>JZKD02S1282211.1:0-12075 GCA_000966675.3 Picea glauca
CTTGCATGGCCAAAGGGTTAACAGGATAAGGGGCATCTCCATTCATAGTCATAGTGAACTCTCATGCCTCTACTCTCCTCAACTCAGGTAAGAAATAATATATGTGGTGAAGATCGTCCCAAGGTCTCTCTGGCCCAGTCATTGCCTCCAAAATCACCTCATTAGAGGGCAAGACTAAGTCCAAAGGATTATGGGTGGAAAGAGAGTCTTGAGCCAAAATAGGCTCAAGAACGGGATCTGGCTCATGTGGGGGATCCGGATCTGGGTTGATCGAGGCCTGTTGGACAATATTGTATGCAACCTTAGTAGTGGATAAGGGCATATCCATTCCAGGGTGCCCTACCCATTCCACTGAAGCTGATGGGGAAGGTAAAATCCATAGGTCATTAAAGTAACTCATTCTAAAAGAAGTGACTTGAAATATCGTAGCTTCAGCTGGTCGGGGAAAACCAAAATAAACTTGACATCATTGGAAGGCAGCAGATAATTAAAAGTCCCCATTAAAGATGGAAACAATATGGCACCTAAGTTGGTAGTGCCTGGCTGCAAGTTGTCAATCATCAGCGTCGTGGATGCCCCCGATGAAGGGTCAAGACAGTAGAAGGATAACCAATCAAAGGTTATGATCTGGCCTTCCTGAGGAAAACATAAGACCCAAAAAATGGTGGATACAACTGTTGTAATAGCGTAGGTCCAACTCTTCCCTAACAAAATATTATAGTCGAGAGGCACATCGACTACTTCTACCTCGACGCACATAGTTTTTCCCTCCAACTGCATGGGGAAGGAGGGAATTATTCCATGTGGTATAAAATATTTACCGTCAAAAGTGGTTAGCATCATGGGAGACAAAGACAACTCAGGTTGGTCAATGGCCTTCCAACATGCTAATGACATCACATAAGTTGAGGCACCCTCATCAACCACCATACATAAAATGTTATGTTTCAATGATTCCATGGCATACACCACTACTATCTAAAAATAGACGTGGTGAGGAAGATGAAGTTTATAATCTATAGGGTAAAAAAAAAGCATTCCCAAGATATTATTATCGACCGCTCCCAAGACGTACAATAATGCTTTCCTCTGTGAGGGGAAACTCTAGAGGGATTCCAAAGAAGACATTGCACAAGGAGTTTTTGCTAGATCCTCTATGATGGAGTAATTTTGACCATCCCTTCCATTCAGGTTGTGAGAAGCCTTCTTAAACGCACCCTTAGGGATGTCAGTCATAGTTTCTCCCACAGTCTTCTCAATTTGAATAGGAGGTGATGGGTTGGAGGATTATTTTCCCTTCACAATAGATTCTGGAATTTTGTAATTGTGAACCCTATTCTACAGATGAGAAGCATATCTCATCATATAAACGTTTATGGCTCCATTATTATCATTAGGTGTGGGGGCTCCCTTATTTCCCCCGAGCGCATTCGTTGATGAGAAAGCTTGAGCCATATTTTTCCCTTGTGGAAAAGGGTTGGTTAACATAGCAAGTTGTTGTTGTGCCAATATATTTTGGGCTTCTTCAAGCCGAGGGCATTGGTGAGTCAAGTAGTCATTTATGCAAAGCTTACACCAAAAAATCACCTTCCTCTTTTCGTTTTTACCCTCTCTAGAATTATTCGCAGCATTCCTATCCCCCTTACACTCTTTTTTTTTAGATTTCCTCTTTCCCTCGAATTGTTGGTTACCCTTGGGATTCGTCGATTTCACATTGTGTACAACCGACGTTTGGGTTGCAGGGGCAGTTGAACTAGGAGTTTGGTTGGCCACAACCTATTGAATCGATAACGGTTGTAATTGATTATTCAATTGATCTGTGGGCTTGCTCTGTGTTGATCCTACTATTCCATCGGTGTGAGGCCTATACTTATTTTTGGTCTTGTCGAAACTCAACTGTGGCACATCTAGGAGGATCTCGTACAACATACCGGACTGAGAGTAAATCAACTCCAATTGTTGGGATCTCATGATCGCCTATTCTTCTAAAAAAACCTTGGATGTTGTGACGTCTTTGGATACACAAACCACTTGAGAAAAAATGTGGGAGGGACCTTAACCTGGATCAAGATCTTTCGTTGATGACATTCTCAGATGTGATTCGAGATGGATGACTTTTGTTTACTTAAATTTGGCCAACAACTTGGTACCGACATAATATCTTACCAATAACTGGAAATGGTTTAAGAAAACTGTTGCCAGGTTGTTAAATTAAGCATACTTTGATCTATTGAGCTCGATATACCATTTTATTTCACCCCCTATAAGAGTGAATTGAAACAAATACAATTGAATGGAGTCATCCTTTAACGAGTTCGATGAGTACCATAAATGAAATTCCATAACATGATCACCTGGATCTTCGCCAAGCTTGCCTTCAAACTTAGGGATATCTGAGGGAAACTTAGTCGGCATGGGGGGCCTGTAAATTTTTCAGACCCCAACCCAGTTTCAGTCTCACTGATTTTTCTACCAAAGTTAAATGCCCAAACCCAGTTTCAGCATTGTTTCAGCACTAGTTCAGCATATGTTTCAGCACATTTTCAGCATATGTTTCAGCACTGTTTCAGCATATGTTTCAACATTGTTTCAGCACTGTTTCAACATATAAAAACTTAACATAAAATAAACTTCATAACTAAAACATGAGGATTCTGAAAATCATTTTCAACGCAGAAATAAAATATCAACAGTATGAAAAACTCAGAAAATATAGACACAAATATTTTCGGTCTAACTTCAACCCTGGAAAAACCCACAAGGGGAAAACCAGTGAGAGAGGGATTTTTATTATTTATGAGCTTCTAAGAAATTTCTTTTACAGCATATTCATCTTCATAAATTTACACAAAATTATCTGGACTTTCTTTCGCTAAAATCCTTCTGAATAGTCCTGGAAAATGCTCCTCGATTTCTGTCCCAGAAATCTGTACAACTATACGGTTGTCCCAACAATTAATGTTGTATGGACTGTCTCAAAATTCATGCCAAAAATCTGATAAGACTGTATGGAAAACCCAGCATGAATATCTCCTTGTAAACCATGTTGTATGGCCCTCAAAATTTGTGCCAAACTGTACGGACTGTATGGAAATACACTCAAAAATTTATTACAATAGTTACCTCGATTTTTGTGCCAATAAATGTTGTACGGAAGCCTTGGAATGCATGCCAATACTCTCATAAATTGCAGTTGTTGTCCTCCTCAATTTCTGTGCACATAAAATGTTGTGCAGCCTCCACAAATCTGTACGGTACGTCCTGTTCTTCCTTGTTGTCTGTTTCCTTGAAAACCGTGCCAGTTCTTTTGCTTGGGATGCGTGCTCTCCTTCAGAAAATGTTGTCTCTTTTCTTTATCTCGACCTCTCTCTTGCTCTCTCTTGTTCTCTCGACAAGAATGCTTGAACTAACTAAGAATGGGTGCGCCCTCTTGCTCAAGTCGACCTCATGAGGGAAGGTGAGGGGTTTTCTAATCTAACGGTTGAGATTAGATTAGATGGGTGGCTGAGATTTGGTGTCTCTTCACTCACCCTCATTTTAGTCATAAAGTTATCTTTTAATTTGCATCTCACAAATTAATTTAACTAAGACCCACATTAGGCACTTTCTCCCCCTTAGGCGCCTAGGGAAGAGAAACACTTGCCTTGGTACTTTTTTTTAATTTAAAAATTTAACACTCCCTCGTACCGAGGAAAGTGTTACTCACCACTCCAAGCTTGTCCCTGAAAAATACAAACTTTCCCATGTTCAATGCCTTGGTGAGTATGTCTGCATCCTGCTCCTCAGTAGATATGTACTGTAGCTCCACAGCTCCTCTCTGAACATAATCACGGATGAAGTGATATCGAATCTTGATATGCTTAGACCGGTCATGAAAAAATGGATTCTCCGAGAGTTTGATGCAACTTTGATTATCACAGTAAATCATGGTAGGCCTCAACTGCACACCGAACAAACCCACCAGCATCTTGCGAAGCCAAAGGGCCTCAAAACTAGCCTGACTAGCTGCCATATACTCAGCCTCTGCTGAACTCAAAGCCACTGACTTCTGCTTCCGACTAAACCAAGACATAATTGTTGATCCCAATCCAAAGAAACACCCTGAAGTGCTTTTCCTGTCACTGACACATCCTGCCCAATCTAAGTCTGTATAGCCAACCCTACAAAATCCATCTCCTCTATGATAGTCCAAACCATAATCTACCATACCACAAAGATACCTGAGCACATGTTTTGTTTCCACCCAGTGCACTCTCCTAGGCTACACCATGAATTGACTGAGAGTGTTGACAGCAAAACAAATATCTAGCCTAGTATTGACCAAATACATCAATGACCCAATCAACTAACGATACAAAGTGGAATCCACCAACTGTGACTCAGAAGCATGAAGCTTCTTCCAGTTGGTAATCATGGGAGTGGTCATGGGCATGCTATCTCCCATTTGAAATTTTCTCAGAATGTCACGCACATACTTCCCCTGTCCCAGGAAGATGTGTTCAGGCTCCTGCCAAACCTCCAATCCCAAAAAGTAATGCATCAGTCCAATGTCTGTCATCTCGAACTCTGAAGCAAGGCTCTCCTTCTAGCTATTGATGAGTCTCTCTAACCCTGTAATGAAAATTTCATCCACATATAGTAGAAGAATGAGAGGATCCTCTCCAACCACAATGAAGTATAGGTTTGGATACGCCTCACTCTTCTCAAAACCCAATTGTTGCAAATAAGCATCTATCCTCGAATACCAAGCTCTAGGAGCTTGTTTCAGTCCATACAATGCCTTCTTCAGTCTACACACATGAGACTCTCTCCCATGCACCTCAAAGCCCAATGGTTGCTCAATGTATACCTCCTCCTCAATAAGACCATTCAGAAATGCAGTCTTCACATCCATCTGGTGGATCTTCCAACCCATCTCTGTTGCAATGGAGATCACTGCCTTAATCAAAGTGTATCGAGAAACCAATGCAAAGGTCTCATCATAGTCAAGTCCCTCAACCTATGAAAACCCCCGAGCCACAAAGCGAGCTTTGTACTTCTCAATGGTGCCATCTACAGCATGCTTTATCTTGTAGAGCCACCTGGAAGTCACCACTGACTTCCCCTCAGGTCTAGGAACAACTTCCCAGACATCGTTCTTCATGATGGAATTGTACTCTTCCATAATAGCATCTCTCAATACATGTCTACTAGTGGCCTCCTCAAAAGTGGAAGGCTCAGACTCCCAAATACTGCTCACCATCGCGATGTAGCTGCAAAACCTCTCGGGAGGTTTACTCTCCCTCACTGCCTGTTTGGGACTCCCCACTGAACCCTGTGCCTCCCTAAAAGTGTCCTGAAGCCACTTGGGCTTCCTCCTCTCTAAAGTAGTGTCCTGTGGAGGGGAATCTCCCTGCTCAACCCCATCTGCTGAAGATAATGATCCTGTAGTAAACCCTGAAGTACTTGATCCTGAAACCTGTGGACCGATAGCCTGTGAACCTGAACTCTGTGGCCCTGTCACCTGTGAACCTATATTCACCGAAACTAGTGGCCCCGAAATCTATGTCACTGTAGTCTGTTGCGGGCTCACCTAAATCTGAGATGAAAACTGCTCACCTCTCTCTGTCCCTCTAGACTTCCTAAAGGCTATGTCCTCCTCAAATCTGACATCCCTCCTCAAGACAGTCTTCCTCAAGGAAGGAAGGTAAATATGGAAAGCCTTTGAAGTCTCACTGTACCCAACAAAGATCCCTCTCTCTGCCATGGGTTCCAGCTTTGTACTCTTCTCAGAAGGGACATATGAATATGTGATGCACCCAAAAATACGAAAGTGCCCCACCTCAGGCTTCTTCCCAAAGAAAGCCTCCTTGGGATTCATGCTCCCCATAGCCCTGTGAGGACTCATGTTCTACAGATAAACTATAGTGTAGCATGCCTCAACCCATAGAAATAGTGGCAGCCCCTGATCATGTAGCATGGATCTCGCATCCCCAACAATGGCCCTATTCTTCCTCTCATCAACCCCATTCTGTTGCGGGTTGTAAGGAACAGTCAACTCCCTCCTGATGCCCTCTCCTACACAGAAATCCATAAACTCATTGAAGGTATACTCACACCCATTTTCTGATCTCAGGAATTTGATTTTCTTCCCTATCTAGTTCTCCACAAGAGCTTTGAACTCTTGGAACTGACTGAAGACTTGTCCTTTGGTCTTCATGAAGAAAATCCAGGACTTCCGAGAGAATTCATCAATGAATACAACATAGTATAGGGATCCAATCAACGATGTTGAAGACATCGGGCCACATACATCTGAATGTATAAGATCAAGTATCCCTGTTGCTCCACTGTCACTGCTCGAAAAAACAGTCTTGGTGTACTTTCCAAGGGTTCACCCCTTGCACAACTCATGGTGCTCTAAACTGAAATCTGAAACTCCCGTCACCATCTCCCTCAGAATTCTCAAAGCCCCATGGTGCAAATGTGCCATCCTCATGTCCCATATCTCACATAGGTCATTGTTGTTGTTGGTAGAATGAATCAATGCTCGCACTAGATGGAACAAGAACTTGTACAGCCTCTCATGTCTAGTACCAATCACTTTGGTCGAAGTGATTCTAGACCCTTTGGGGAAAAGAAGCACCTGTCCATCACATAACAAGACCTCATAGCTCTTCTCCTCAATAGTAGAAACTGACGCTAATTTATTCTTCAAGCTCGGAACATAAAGAACCTCTATCAAAGTCATGGGAGGCAAAGACTCCCTCTGAAATGATACGGTCCCACAACCAGCCACCTTGACCTCCCGGTCATCTCCAAGCACTACCTCTGCATCTCCACACTGAGTAAGATCTGTCAAGTGCTCACGAACTATTGTCATATGGCGAGAGGCACCACTGTCAATATACCAAGTATCGGAAGTAGTGGTCCTCGAGGAAAGACACACAATCAAGGAAAATTCCTTGTCAAACTTAGTGGAAAACTCCTCCACCTCTGCTGAAGCTGTTGTTTGTTTCTTCTTCTTATTTGGACACTGTCCTACATAGTGCCCAAAATTATGGCAAGAAAATCACTTGACTTTGCTCATGTCTTTCTTCCCTTCACCCTTGGGCTTCTATCCTCCCTTTGGAACCTTTATGAACTTCTTCTTGCTAGTGGTAGCAAGAGCCACATTCTCCTCCGCGTGACCTGTAGATGAACTGCTATGCACATAACCTCTCTGGGTCTCCTCCTGAACAAATTCATCCCAAAGATGTTCCCAACCGGGAAGCTTCTCCCTAGCAACAATTCCCTCCAAAAAAACATCCCATTGTTTGGAAACACCATTCAATGTTGTTCTCACAAGATCACTGTTAGCTATGGCTTCCCCCACAGCTCCAAGCTCATCCCTCACCTATGTCAATCTAATAAGTTATGTGACCACATTTTCAGCCTTGGTCATTTTTATGCTCTTTAGTTTTTCCCTCAAAACCATCTTCCGGTTCTCATTTGTAATCTGGTACAATTTAGTCAAAGACTCCCACATCTCATAGGCATGAGTCTTCCCCGTCAAGTGAGGAATCAAATGATCCTTGATGGAATCAAGAATAAATCCCTTAGCCTTGATACTCTTCTTATTATAGGCTGCAAGAAGAGTAGCATCAGTAGGTACCACAACAGGATGAGTAGTGGTATTCTCCACAATGTCCCATAACTCGTTCTCTTGCAAAAGAAAGATCATCCTCTCCTTAGAAACACCAAAATTTGTTGCCCCATCAAGTCTGTCTTCAACCCTCAAACCAATATCCATGACCCTCTTTCTGCTGAAAAACACAAATTAAAAAATCTGCCCTATGAAGTGACTATTGTCCCAACTTTCTATCTGTTGAAATATCTGTCTCTCTTCAACTCAGCTCTGATACCATGTAAATTTTTAAGACCCCAACCCAGTTTGAGTCTCGTTGATTTTTCTGCCAAAGTTAAATGCCCAAACCCAGTTTCAGCATTGTTTCAGCATATGTTTTAGCATTGTTTTAGCATATGTTTCAGCATTGTTTAAGCATATGTTTTAGCACTGTTTCATCATATGTTTCATCATATGTTTCAGCACTGTTTCAGCATTGTTTCAACATATGTTTCAACACTGTTTCAGCATATAAAAACTTAACAGAAAATAAATTTCAGAACTGAAACATGAGGATTATGAACATCATTTTCAACGCAGAAATAAAATATTAGCAGTATGCAAAACTCAGAAAATATAGACACAAATATTTTCAATCTAACTTCGACCCTGGAAAAACCCACAAGGGGAAAACCAGTGAGAGAGGGTTTTTTATTATTTATGAGCTTCTGAGAAATTTCTTTTATAGGATATTCATCTTCAGAAATTTACACAAACTTATATGGTCTTTCTTTCTCTAAAATCCTTCTGAACAGTCCTGGAAAATGCTCCTCAATTGTTGTCCCAGAAATCCGTACAATTGTACGACTGTCCCAACAATTAATGTTGTACAAACTATCTCAAAATTTGTGCCAAAACTCTGCTAAGACTTTATAGAAAACCCAGCATGAACAACTCCTTGTAAACCGTGTTGTACGGCCCTCAAAATCCATGCCAAACTGTACAGAAATACACTCAAAAATTTATTACAACAGTTACCTCGATTTATATGCCAATAAATTTTGTACGACAGCCTTGGAATGCATGCCAATACTCTCAAAAATTGCAGTTTCTATCCTCCTCGATTTCTGTGCACATTAAATGTTGCACGACCTCCACAAATCTGTATGGTACATCTTGTTCTTCCTTACTGTATGCTACCTTGAAAACCATGCCAGTTCTTTGCCTTGGGATGCATGCTCTCCTTCAGCAAATGTTGTCTCTTTTCTTCATCTCGACCCCTCTCTTTCTCTCTCTTGTTCTCTCAACAAGAATGCTTGAACTAACTAAGAATGGGTGCGCCCTCTTGCCCAAGTCGACCTCATGAGGGAATGTGAGGGGTTTTCTAATCTAACGATTGAGATTAGATTAGATGGGTGGCTGAGATTTGGTGTCTCTTCACTCACCCTCACTTTAGTCATAAAGTTATCTTTTAATTTGCATCTCACAAATTAATTTGACTAGGACCCACATTAGGCACTTTCTCCCCCTTAGGTGCCTAAGGAAGAGAAACACTTGCCTTGGTACTTTATTTAATTTAAAAATTTAACAGGGCCAACGTGAATCATGACAGATCAGGTCACTCAACAACCTCGAAAAGTCTAGAAAATGCAGAGTTGCAAGGAAAGCTAGTCTAGTTTGTGGTGGATTCAAAGGAAAAGAGGGGCCCGAATTTTCATTGGCACCAGGTTGCCAAGAAAATTTCCCCTACTGGCTAGGGTTTTGATAGAAACCATGGTTTCCTTGGCCAGTAAAAGGAGTTTTTCACTTTATTCTGCATTGTCAGCTAATTCCCGTAGTTGGATGACATACCTTGTGTAGGGATTTCTCCCTACACTGTATTCAAAGGACCTTGGTTGGGGATGCCCCAACTGACCCTCTTGGCATAGGTATTGAACCCTTCCCGAGGTTCTACTGAGTGTGGAAGGGGTTTCCCTTCATCTTCATCCCTTTCAAAGGAAATGAGCCCTACCAGGGATTTCCAAGACCTTGTTAGGAGTAAACTATTTTCATCACTCTTTGTGAAGGAATGAATCCTTACATAGGGTTTGGTTGACCAAAGACAAGGTTTCCCTATGCCGAGAAAGAAAACGATGAGAAAACATTATTTACAAATGCATCGAACAAATAAAATAGCATAGACCCTACCAGAGTCATATAGGATTGAGCTCCATGACTCCCCCCACTCAAAAAACTAGAGCACCTTAAGCCTGATTGGTTGTTGGAAAGAGCCTTTGAGAAAATGGGACAGAGGAGGGATATGACCCCCACCATAATGGATAGCATTAAATGTAGCAGTGGTGCCCATGAAAGATCCTTATAAGAGAGAATTATCTCTCCCTACACCCAGACCAATAGTTTGTAGAGTATAGTAGGTTAAAGTTGAACTAGAGTCGAAACCCAACATCCCATACAAAAAGGGAGCGCTAGACACATTCTGGATAGAGGGAATAGTGGTCATAGTCACTGTGGGGACTATGCCACTACCTGAAGTTGTGGGTGGTTTGGATAGTTGTAGTCCTGATAGACGAAGGTGGAGTGTAACATCCCACTCTTGCGTGCACTGAGCGAACTTATTCTTTGAGGACACTTTCTTGCAAGTGATCCAAATTTTTATACTATTGGGCATTTGATTATGATTATGAGGCGTTATGGATTGATGACATGTTATTTTTATGTATTGACATAGACAGGTGCTATTGATTTGGTTTTCCTAAGTGTGTAGGATTTTGGAACTCGAGGATGTAGAGGCATCGATGAAACCCCTTGGACTCTGAACCGAGTCAGGGAGTGAACAATTGGAGTTTGATTGTTGTATATATGACGTTTGTGCATCTGATTAGATGATATGATTATGGATATTATTTCTGACATGACTCGTTGATGATGTAGGCTGACAATATCTTGCCGACCAAATGCACATGTGGAGTAGAGGGGTCACACACAACTACCAAAGACGTTGAGGGAGAGGTGTGGACAGAAGCCCTGCCACAACCTACTAGTACTCCCGTCGTGGCTCAAATTGTAGGTTAACGACTACCTAGTTCGACAATACCCATGATGTCATGAGGGATGAATGCGACAGTCGCTCACGATGATTCTAAGGGGCGCGCAATAAGGCAAGGGCCTTATTCATTAGAGGCCCTTAGTCTCCCACAAGATCACCTGGCAGATTATTGACTCCAGGGGTTTTTTATGTCTACCAAGTCAATTAAGAGGCGAGTGGCACCCTTGGATCATAGAGTGCATCCTGAAGGGCACGTCATGCAAGAAAAATGGAAGGAGGTGAGTGCAACCCTTCGAGCATGTAGTACGTCCTGAAGGGCACGTCATGCAAGGGTAATAGAATGAGGTGAGTGGCACCCTTGGAGCACCTAGTGCATCCTGAAGAGAAGGTCATGTTGTTAATTAATAAATGGATGAACCTAGATGGCCTTAGGATGAATAACGTGATAAGAAAGATTTAGAACAATTTCCCAAATAAATCACCCAGCCTAGGAAAATAAAGTCTAGGTCTAAGTGATACTTGTGATACAAAAAAAGTATCTATTTATAATAAATAAAAATAAAATAATAATAATGATAATCATCATTAATCATGTGACGAGAAGGGGGTAAGTAATTCAATTAATTTATAAAAATATTTTGGGGGATAAAATTTAAAAAGGGGGAAAAGGGGGAAATAATTGTTTTATCACATATGCTAATTAAAAATTTTATTAATTAAAATGAAAAAGGGGAAAAAATGTTAATTTTCTACACCTGTCAATTTGAGTTTTAAATGAAAAGGGAAAGGGGGGGATTTAAAAGAAATAGGAAACTAGGAAAAACTGGGAACCATAAAAAGAAAGGGGAAACAAAAAGAAAAAGCAAAAAGACTAACTTAGTAAGGTATCTAGCATTTAAGAACTTTCTAAATTGAACTCAACTAGTGAATTATTAAAGGGGTAGGTCATTAAATTGTGTAAGGGAATATGGGGACACCTAGGAGCGATTCTAGGAATGCTTTTAGGTGGGTGAGGGAAATAGGAGTAATTAATTAATTAATGAAATTAATTTATGGTGCAATGAAGGGGATGGATGACACTTGTACGGGGAGGATTTTTATGAATTAAATTATTGAACAATAAATTAAACGGGATTTTGGGAAAGTAAAAGACTTAGAAACTCTATATAAAGGAGGGAGGAGAAGGATGATGGATCTCTTATGTTATGCATAACGTTACGCTGCAGAATTTTAGACTTGACTGACTTAGCTTGTGGGAGTTGGGATACCCAGCTCAGTGAGGAGTGGTAGCTCAGCCTTGCGAGGTGAGCTAGGAGATAGCTTCTCTTTGGTTTAGTGTGGATGGTGTTGGTTGTGGAGCCTGATTATCTTCTTGATTTATAGGTATTTTACTTTAAATCGTGTTTATACCCCATGAAGTATTTACACCCCAGAAGTATGTACA
>JZKD02S1282222.1:0-12075 GCA_000966675.3 Picea glauca
TAAATGAAGGGATAAGGTTTTAATGAATGGATAAGGTGGTTGGTGGGGAGTGAAGGTTCGGGGGGGCGGTGATGGAGGCATAAGGCAAGGAGGAGGATTCAATTGGGGGGATTCTTTTGGGAGGAGTACGAGAGGAGATTTTGGGGGAGCTTTGAGAGAGAGTTAGAACAGTGGATTTTACAGTGCACACCGGGGCTGAGGGGTTTTGGGCTCGGAGGGCTAGGACGTCCGTAGATGTCCTAGGGCCAGGCGTACTGGTCGGTAGGGTGGCCGGTTTTGGGGTGTTCAAGCGAAGATTCAAGCGAAGATCAAGMTGCTAYAKATAGTAGCATCAGAGACAKGTATTTAACTTAAATTGTGAAGTGTTTACTTAAATTTAACTTGTATGCAAATTGTGATGTAAAATGTTATTTTATTTATTAAAATCTGGAAATGAATATGCTAGAGTAAGAACATTTTTAGTAAGTTTTCAAAATTCCGCTCTGTTTTAATTTATGGTAGATTAAAATGAAATCTTGGTTGTTACAATGATATATTGGACCTTCATTATCTCGAACGAGATTTTGTTTTGGTTGGGGAGCTTGAGAAAAACTAAAAAATTCTACATGACTTCATATTTTTTTATTTTTTATTTAATAGTTTATTGTCATATTTTTGAGGATTTTCCTAGAGCAAGAAATTTTGACTTCAATAAAGAACCAAATTCTTTCTGGCACTTGGTATTATGGAGGCATAAGGTTCCATATAATTTTTATGAAGTTCATTTTTTTTTTCTATTTGATTTTAAGAGGATGATTCATGTACCTATTGCATCAACATAATCACTAGAAGTTGCATCCTTTCTATATGAGAAAGGAGTTTTTTAAGCCTTAGAAGAATTTATTTTTATGAGATTGTATGGATTCTAGGGGAAACCCTTGTTGTTACCATTTTATTTTTCTGACAGACTTTTCGCCATTGAAGTGTGTAGATAGTACAAGTACTGGGCACACTTTTTCAATGAGAAAAGGAAAAAAACAATTTATACCACTACCATTGAGAGTTGGAGAGATATATATCAAACATGTATCTCATTTATATGGATATGTTTTTCAATTGGACAACCTCACTTTGAATAAATCCTAGGCCATCAAGGGTTTTGATTCAAATTTTTTGTTTTCTTCACATATGTCAGGTATGCTTCATATTTCAATAAGTTTGAGCAATTTGAAGAAGGAGGGGGAGATAACCAAAATCTCCCAGAAACATTTTTTGAAGATACCCTAAATTATATTGAATAATTGGCTAGCACAAATGAGTGCTACAAGCAAAGGGGCAGAGAGACAACAAATAAAAACCCCAATTCACCTAATGTATCCTACAAAAGCACCTCAACAAAGACCAAACCTCTAAGTAGTTTTCATGAAAAAATAAGGTCATCCACCATAAACTCAGATGATGGTGGAGACAAGGAACCTACTAAGAATACAATTGAAAAACCTCATACTATTCATAATTCCAGAAAAAGAAAAAGAGAAATTCAAAAGGAGGGACAAGAATTACCTGAAATTGAAGGAAGTCCCAAAGCCATGGAAGTTGACGATGTGATAGAAGTGCCCAAATGGGTAGAACAAATACTGATTGAAACTAGGGTTATTTTTGAAGAAATGGCTTCTCAAGAGCCATAAATATTTGAAGGGTATTTTGTTATGTTACACCACGTGGCCTACCATGAAAGTTCCAAAAAATTGTTAATTGAAAAGGTAAGCTTGAAAAATAAATAGGTTTTGAAGAAGTATTTTGGCGCAGGGGCAGACCCAGGGTTCAACGCTACAACAATGCACCAAAAAAACCCTAACTATCAGCCCTTTCGGCAACACCTACGAAGCATATGAAGTCTCGCCCGAAGTAGAGGCAGGGGTCATTGCGAGACTCAGGTGTTTGCAACCTTAGCTGGAACAAAGATCCGTGATTATGATACTTAATAGAGCACTTATCACCGTCATATCCTCAATATGAAATCAATATCTACTTCACTAATAAAACAGAGCTTCGCAACATTCACACTAATATAATTTAATTAAGCACTTATCACAAATAGATGGATCATATCTAGTAGAAGCAAGCACTAAAAACATTCATAGAAGACAGATCTAACATTCATAGCACAAAGCATAAGCAGATCTATCTATCTATATCAAAGCACTTAGAAAGAGAAGTTATAAACACATCAAGACAAGCACAAATAAGAAAAACACAGTGTTTACGTGGTTCACCCCCACCTTGGGGATATGTCCACCAACTCTTCTTCTTTATTGTCTTCAGTCAATAGGTTAGATGCATAGAGCCTCGAAACCCTTACTCTACACAGGACATAAGATTTGTGCAGATCGCTAGATCATTCTTCCTTGCATTCCAGTACTCAGCCTTCCTAAATCTACTACAATGACCTTCACTTAGCTCTGCAAGTCTCTTACAGTCATGCACAAAGCACTTATAGACTCTCCTTGCACTTAGCATACATTTTCATCACATAGATGCACCACCACTTCTATCTATCCTAAGAATCTATTTATATATTACAAAATAGGCCTAAACATGGGTAAACCCATGGGTTGACATGCCATTCTCATTACATATTCCCATATCCCAAAAAGGACCCAAAAAGGGGCCGAGATCCCATGATCTCTGCTTCATATTGCTCTCCTCCTTTGACAGGTTGTCGAAGTCCAAAAATAGGTCAAACTTGACCAGATATCAACAAAACCTGGTCAAGGGCCAATAGGCCCCCAACACTCACCTGTGATTCATCCTGAGTCACTCTGATGTAGGAAGTTCTGCTTCGAACGCTTCGAGCTCAGCTCGAACTACTTCGACTTGTTGCAGTGCTACGTGCTCTTTTTCAGTAAATTCTTGAATGACTGCATCATTCACAGGTCCTTCCAGGCATTGTTCTACCGCAATGATAACCTACTCTAGTTCTTCTCCCTATCCTTCTATCTCTGTAAACAACTGATAGGCCTTATCTTGTACCGGTTGGAGTTTCTGAGTTATCTCTATAACTCTGCTCTGGATATTATGGATTTGTTGCTGGGAGGTTTGTTGCTCTTGAGATCTCTTAATTCTCTCCACATCTGACAAAGACTTCAACTATACCTGTAGTGTTTTTGTGTGTTGCTTCACTTCCTGGAGCTACGATTCCAGTGCCTGCAACTCTAGGTTCTAAGTAAGTTTCTCATATTTCTGAGAATTGCGATCAATGAATTTCTTGCATTCTAAGGTAAGGGCCTTTAGTTTGTCAACTTTGCTGCAGGTAGTGGCTTCTCGTTAGTCCCTTATGTCTTGTGGATTCTTGGGCATAGTGCGTAGCTCTAAATATTCTATGTGTTGTTGTATTTGTTGGATCACTTATTCAAGTTGCACTACTTGCCTCGTGACTTGATCCTCTACCTTTACTTCTACAATAGTCATAGAGCGAAGCTCTCTATTGACCATTTATTTTACTTCGAGTTTCTCTGTGAGAAACTGTTCCTTTTCTTTCTGCAGTTGGGTGTTTTCTCCATCGAACTTTTCCTAGAGAGAAAGCTTCTCCCATTCTACAGTACTGTGTTGCTCTACAAGGACTCCTTGTACTTGTGTCAAATCTTGGGTGGCTTGCGCTATTTCTTCTTGCGCTCATCGAAGGAAAGATTCAACTGTATCAACTATTTGGTGGAGTTGAGCTAGCTCATGTCCGAGTTATGGTGTTCCTAATGGAAAAGGCGCAGTGGAGATTGCACGGCTAGACTGTAGTGCTTACTATACTCCTTGGAGCTCAATCTCGATTCTATTGTACATCACTTCTTGCTTAGCCTCTTGTTTCTCTACTATCTCCAACAAAGCATCATTCAAGGCCTCTATAATGAAATCGAAGTCATCTAAGGTGAGAATAGTCTACATTTTGGTCATAGAAGCTTTATATTTCTTCCAATAGGAAGCCTTTGGAGGAGGAACCTTCCTTTTCTTCGAGGGGTCCTCCTCATATCTAGGCAATGTAACCTCACATTTCTTCCATTCAACTTCTATGCCATATATCTCTCCACCATCACCTCCTTCCTCTAGTGATATGGAAGCATTCTTCATGGATGCACTATCTAAATCCTGAACCTCTTTAGTTTTCTTCATCTTGCTAGGTCCGGGTGTATCCTGCGCAGTTTCTGGACTATCTATATTAGATATCTCTATAGGGTCTGCTGGAATGAGGAGGTCTACCGACTAGTCCTTAGTGATCTCCTCCAAGTCCTCCTCTGTTAGCTTATAGTAGGACTGAAGTTGTTTCTTGTGCTCGTCAGCATGCGCTGTGATATAAATGAAATGGCAGTCTGCACTGAATTTCATCAAAGTTCGGAACCTGTGCAAAGTATTCAGAATTATGAGAGGCATGGATTGTATGGCTACCTTCAACTAGTTGTAGTATGCATGAAATACAACATTGGATTGCCACTATTTATTCTTTTCGCTTGAATACCACAGTGTGTTGAACTTTGTAGCCAATGGTTCAAAGGGCTCGATGTCTGGGAAGGTCGCACCTTCTGGCATCTCCCACACAATGAAAGCGATTAGGATCAATATCCAGCTGAAGTGAAATTCATACTCTTGATCATGGGCTTCTATGCAGTCAAGTTCTAATGAGTTCACCATGTACTTCTCCCAATTCATTTGTAGGCCCTCTACGCACTTCCCTGCGAGGTCGACTACAAAACCAGTGACTTGGGTGGGTCGGTTCTTTCATACTAACTTTCTTGCGATTAATTGATAGGTGAGGTGCACTATACCGCTTTGGATAGAAGCTACCTTGTAGCCTCGTGTGCCCTTCTAGACATCGTCGTAGGTGTCCTTGATCCTTTGAGCTAGAACGGGATCCATTGTTTTTCCAAGATAGAAATCCTGTGGGTTAGGGTCTTGCATAATTAGCCTTGTGATCTGATTTATCAACATCAGATCCACTGTTATGTAACGATTTAATCATAGATAATCTCCATGGTAACAATACAACAACAATTTGACACATGCATTCACCTCCTGGTGTCGTTCGAAGTGTGGAATCTTCATTATGTTCAACAAGGTGGACTGCGTGAGGTTATGGGTCCATGACTAAGGGATGATCTTCAAATTCTTTCCCTTTATTATGGTCAGGTACTTATGCAGGGTGAGCATGTTGTAGACCTTCCTATCTCCAAGGTTGAAGTCGCTAAACTTCAACACTACAATATTTTCTTGGTCTATGCGAACTGCGNCCATTGAAGTGTGTAGATAGTACAAGTACTGGGCACACTTTTTCAATGAGAAAAGGAAAAAAACAATTTATACCACTACCATTGAGAGTTGGAGAGATATATATCAAACATGTATCTCATTTATATGGATATGTTTTTCAATTGGACAACCTCACTTTGAATAAATCCTAGGCCATCAAGGGTTTTGATTCAAATTTTTTGTTTTCTTCACATATGTCAGGTATGCTTCATATTTCAATAAGTTTGAGCAATTTGAAGAAGGAGGGGGAGATAACCAAAATCTCCCAGAAACATTTTTTGAAGATACCCTAAATTATATTGAATAATTGGCTAGCACAAATGAGTGCTACAAGCAAAGGGGCAGAGAGACAACAAATAAAAACCCCAATTCACCTAATGTATCCTACAAAAGCACCTCAACAAAGACCAAACCTCTAAGTAGTTTTCATGAAAAAATAAGGTCATCCACCATAAACTCAGATGATGGTGGAGACAAGGAACCTACTAAGAATACAATTGAAAAACCTCATACTATTCATAATTCCAGAAAAAGAAAAAGAGAAATTCAAAAGGAGGGACAAGAATTACCTGAAATTGAAGGAAGTCCCAAAGCCATGGAAGTTGACGATGTGATAGAAGTGCCCAAATGGGTAGAACAAATACTGATTGAAACTAGGGTTATTTTTGAAGAAATGGCTTCTCAAGAGCCATAAATATTTGAAGGGTATTTTGTTATGTTACACCACGTGGCCTACCATGAAAGTTCCAAAAAATTGTTAATTGAAAAGGTAAGCTTGAAAAATAAATAGGTTTTGAAGAAGTATTTTGGCGCAGGGGCAGACCCAGGGTTCAACGCTACAACAATGCACCAAAAAAACCCTAACTATCAGCCCTTTCGGCAACACCTACGAAGCATATGAAGTCTCGCCCGAAGTAGAGGCAGGGGTCATTGCGAGACTCAGGTGTTTGCAACCTTAGCTGGAACAAAGATCCGTGATTATGATACTTAATAGAGCACTTATCACCGTCATATCCTCAATATGAAATCAATATCTACTTCACTAATAAAACAGAGCTTCGCAACATTCACACTAATATAATTTAATTAAGCACTTATCACAAATAGATGGATCATATCTAGTAGAAGCAAGCACTAAAAACATTCATAGAAGACAGATCTAACATTCATAGCACAAAGCATAAGCAGATCTATCTATCTATATCAAAGCACTTAGAAAGAGAAGTTATAAACACATCAAGACAAGCACAAATAAGAAAAACACAGTGTTTACGTGGTTCACCCCCACCTTGGGGATATGTCCACCAACTCTTCTTCTTTATTGTCTTCAGTCAATAGGTTAGATGCATAGAGCCTCGAAACCCTTACTCTACACAGGACATAAGATTTGTGCAGATCGCTAGATCATTCTTCCTTGCATTCCAGTACTCAGCCTTCCTAAATCTACTACAATGACCTTCACTTAGCTCTGCAAGTCTCTTACAGTCATGCACAAAGCACTTATAGACTCTCCTTGCACTTAGCATACATTTTCATCACATAGATGCACCACCACTTCTATCTATCCTAAGAATCTATTTATATATTACAAAATAGGCCTAAACATGGGTAAACCCATGGGTTGACATGCCATTCTCATTACATATTCCCATATCCCAAAAAGGACCCAAAAAGGGGCCGAGATCCCATGATCTCTGCTTCATATTGCTCTCCTCCTTTGACAGGTTGTCGAAGTCCAAAAATAGGTCAAACTTGACCAGATATCAACAAAACCTGGTCAAGGGCCAATAGGCCCCCAACACTCACCTGTGATTCATCCTGAGTCACTCTGATGTAGGAAGTTCTGCTTCGAACGCTTCGAGCTCAGCTCGAACTACTTCGACTTGTTGCAGTGCTACGTGCTCTTTTTCAGTAAATTCTTGAATGACTGCATCATTCACAGGTCCTTCCAGGCATTGTTCTACCGCAATGATAACCTACTCTAGTTCTTCTCCCTATCCTTCTATCTCTGTAAACAACTGATAGGCCTTATCTTGTACCGGTTGGAGTTTCTGAGTTATCTCTATAACTCTGCTCTGGATATTATGGATTTGTTGCTGGGAGGTTTGTTGCTCTTGAGATCTCTTAATTCTCTCCACATCTGACAAAGACTTCAACTATACCTGTAGTGTTTTTGTGTGTTGCTTCACTTCCTGGAGCTACGATTCCAGTGCCTGCAACTCTAGGTTCTAAGTAAGTTTCTCATATTTCTGAGAATTGCGATCAATGAATTTCTTGCATTCTAAGGTAAGGGCCTTTAGTTTGTCAACTTTGCTGCAGGTAGTGGCTTCTCGTTAGTCCCTTATGTCTTGTGGATTCTTGGGCATAGTGCGTAGCTCTAAATATTCTATGTGTTGTTGTATTTGTTGGATCACTTATTCAAGTTGCACTACTTGCCTCGTGACTTGATCCTCTACCTTTACTTCTACAATAGTCATAGAGCGAAGCTCTCTATTGACCATTTATTTTACTTCGAGTTTCTCTGTGAGAAACTGTTCCTTTTCTTTCTGCAGTTGGGTGTTTTCTCCATCGAACTTTTCCTAGAGAGAAAGCTTCTCCCATTCTACAGTACTGTGTTGCTCTACAAGGACTCCTTGTACTTGTGTCAAATCTTGGGTGGCTTGCGCTATTTCTTCTTGCGCTCATCGAAGGAAAGATTCAACTGTATCAACTATTTGGTGGAGTTGAGCTAGCTCATGTCCGAGTTATGGTGTTCCTAATGGAAAAGGCGCAGTGGAGATTGCACGGCTAGACTGTAGTGCTTACTATACTCCTTGGAGCTCAATCTCGATTCTATTGTACATCACTTCTTGCTTAGCCTCTTGTTTCTCTACTATCTCCAACAAAGCATCATTCAAGGCCTCTATAATGAAATCGAAGTCATCTAAGGTGAGAATAGTCTACATTTTGGTCATAGAAGCTTTATATTTCTTCCAATAGGAAGCCTTTGGAGGAGGAACCTTCCTTTTCTTCGAGGGGTCCTCCTCATATCTAGGCAATGTAACCTCACATTTCTTCCATTCAACTTCTATGCCATATATCTCTCCACCATCACCTCCTTCCTCTAGTGATATGGAAGCATTCTTCATGGATGCACTATCTAAATCCTGAACCTCTTTAGTTTTCTTCATCTTGCTAGGTCCGGGTGTATCCTGCGCAGTTTCTGGACTATCTATATTAGATATCTCTATAGGGTCTGCTGGAATGAGGAGGTCTACCGACTAGTCCTTAGTGATCTCCTCCAAGTCCTCCTCTGTTAGCTTATAGTAGGACTGAAGTTGTTTCTTGTGCTCGTCAGCATGCGCTGTGATATAAATGAAATGGCAGTCTGCACTGAATTTCATCAAAGTTCGGAACCTGTGCAAAGTATTCAGAATTATGAGAGGCATGGATTGTATGGCTACCTTCAACTAGTTGTAGTATGCATGAAATACAACATTGGATTGCCACTATTTATTCTTTTCGCTTGAATACCACAGTGTGTTGAACTTTGTAGCCAATGGTTCAAAGGGCTCGATGTCTGGGAAGGTCGCACCTTCTGGCATCTCCCACACAATGAAAGTGATTAGGATCAATATCCAGCTGAAGTGAAATTCATACTCTTGATCATGGGCTTCTATGCAGTCAAGTTCTAATGAGTTCACCATGTACTTATCCCAATTCATTTGTAGGCCCTTTGCACACTTCCCTGCGAGGTCGACTACAAAACCAGTGACTTGGGTGGGTCGGTTCTTTCATACTAACTTTCTTGCGATTAATTGATAGGTGAGGTGCATTATACCGCTCTAGATAGAATCTACCTTATAGCCTCGTGTGCCCTTCTGGACATCGTCGTAGGTGTCCTTGATCCTTTGAGCTAGAACGCGATCCATTGTTTTTCCAAGATAGAAATCCTGTGGGTTAGGGTCTTGCATACTTAGCCCTGTGATCTGATTTATCAACATCAGATCCACTGTTATGTAACGGTTTAATCATAGATAATCTCCATGGTAACAATACAACAACAATTTGACACATGCATTCACCTCCTGGTGTCGTCCGAAGTGTGGAATCTTCATTATGTTCAACAAGGTGGACTGCGTGAGGTTATGGGTCCATGACTAAGGGATGATATTCAAATTCTTTCCCTTTATTATGTTCAGGTACTTATGCAGGGTGAGCATGTTGTATATCTTCCTATCGCCAAGGTTGAAGTCGCTAAACTTCAACACTGCAATATTTTCTTGGTCTACGCGAACTGCGTGTATCCCTTTCAGGAGGTATGTAGTGATCAAGGCATACTCAAAGTCTCTGGGAACATTGTCTTGATTTATTACGGTGCTTAGAGGTCATAGATAGGTGGGTAATATTCTTATAATTAACTTAGCATTCATGAGATCATCCCTGTGCTTAGTTCACTTCTCATCTGATGGTCGGGATGGTCTGGCTCAAGTAGTTGATGGAGAGGTTGGCAGTCCTCTCATGGATGATTCTTGTACACCTGTGGATAATCCTCTCTCTGACATGACTCTTTCAGTCATCAGGTCAAGGAGTACTTTTGTCACTGATTCTTCGACTACATTGAGTTCCTTGGACATATGTGCTTGGGATTAATTATATTGGGGTCAAATTAACTTAGACACTGCAGTGAGATAGAGAGAAAGAGTGAAAAAATCATTGTATAAACTTGGCTTAGTCTGTGGGCTCAAATTCTCAATTAGAAAAAGTGTTCTCGGTGCGTGGCGCAACGAGATAAATAGGTAACTCGGAAATGGTTCTCTTGCAACTGGTATGAAGCCTTTGCTAACCCTATTCTATCCATTATGGCGCAGTCCAACAGTCTGATGAGGAACCATAATTTCCTTTCTACCCATTTGGAGTGTCCATCGAACAGTTATAATGTCCCCAATGACTATATTTCTTTGCCATGGCGAAGTTCCATGTGTCAGTGCTCTGATATCCCGACGAAGCTCCAATTTTGCAAATTTTCCTTCTGCGAAGTTCCCTCTGTAACTTTATGTAACTTTTCAATCTTAACCCTTTTCTTACTTAACTTTTTATCCTTCTTTCGAGTGAGCTTCGTCTCAGTATGTCTTTTTCCATTCGGATTCTTATCTTCGTTTGACATAGTCACTGAGCGATATTGATATTCTTTCCTAGGATTCAGGGGTAGTACCTCTTCTTTATCTGGGGTAGGTACTTCATTCTTCTATGAGTCCTCTAATGCTCTTGCAGATTCTACATCTGGGCCTCTAGTGTTAAATAGCTTCGATCTGTTCTACTGTTCTTTAATCAATTGTGTGATCCTTCTAATCATGAAATCTTTTAATTCTTGTTTCTTTTGCTCCAGAAATTTTTCTTCTTCCTTTCTTCTGGCTTGATCTCTATCAATCCAAGGTTTCCCTAGTAACATGGTAAATGGGGCCATGTCTTCAATAAATTTAATAATCTCAAAATCTTCTTCTGTCGAAGTTCCATTGGCATTCATAGGTATCTGAGCGAGCCTTCCACATAATTTAATCAACTTTCCTCTGAATAACCCTACTCCTAATGAAGGAATCATAACAGGCCTCCCTATAGCTTCCCAAGTTCTTACTATCATGATATTCACCTGTGTTTCTTCATCCATAACATAGTCAATGCCGAAGTCTCCTATTCTTGCTTCAAGGCATTCTTTTTCTTTGAAGATCTCTGATAAGATGACATGTTGGTGGTCATTCAGGGTTTCCTTCATCTGTAACAATAATTTCTCTGATTCTTTCTGGGATTCTGCTATAGTCTCTATATCTACCTTAGGGTTTTCCTAATTCATATTCATTCGTTCAACTTTAGAAATCATTCTAGGGCAATCCAACAATTCATGGTTCATAGCTTTGCAACAAAAACAACTAGCTATTCCTTAGCAAGATGTTCTGGTCTTCTACATCTGTAACAGAGGGTTAATCCTCTCTTTCTTTTAAATGATCCTCGGCTTCTCTTGTACTGCGCACTAGGAGCATAGCATCTAACCTGCAACAAATTCTTTCTAGGATCCTGCATCCATTTGTTATTCCAAACATTCTTTATATGCATATGTATAACATATATTTCACTATTCTTGTCAAATCTACTCATATCAAGCCTTCTTTCATCTCTTAGTGCCCTAGTTTTCAAGCTAGGACAGAACCTATCAAATATACCTAGATCCATACTTTATAAACAAAAATTTTCACTTATCTTACTTTTACAGAGTACAATGCTTTTAGATCTAGAATTTTCCTACTATTCTTACCTTTATTAGAGCAAAAAGCTTACAGATCTTACCTCTTTTCTTCAGATCTGGCCTTTTTTCTTCAGATATGACCTCTTTTCTTCATATCTGGCCTCTTTTCTTCATATCTGACCTCCCTTTTGGCACAAAGCTTCACAGGTTAAGTAAAATACTGTGCACTAGGGAAACAGATCTATGCATGGAGCTTTCACAACTTTAGGAGGAATATTTCCACAAATATTCTTCTTTCTCAGTTCCCAGCAATCACATTTTCACGTCTTGGCAACAGAACCATTTGTTGGCATAGGGGTAGACCCAGGTTTCAACACTACAAAAACACACCAACAAAACCCTAACTACCGACCCTTTCGGCAACACTTGCAAAGTAGATGAAGTCTCACTTGAGGTAGAGGCAGGGGTGGTTGCGAGACTCAGGTGTCTGCAACCTTAGCTGGGACAAAGATCTGTGATTATGATACTTAATAGAGCACTTAGCACTATCAAATCCTCAATATGCAATCAATATCTACTTC
>JZKD02S1282233.1:0-12075 GCA_000966675.3 Picea glauca
AAGAGCCATCATCCACTCCCACCATACTATCACTGTACATCTTATCTCCCATACATCCATTCCATTCCCTTAGTCTGGGCATTAGGATGACCTACTTGAGGGGTTACATTTCGTCCTGTGGGAAGAAGGGGCTAAAGGCCCAGGGGGTAAAAGTAGTTGGTAAAAGATAAAATCCATAGGAAATAAAACCTAGAGATGCTTCGCCCAAGAATCCTCGAGAAGGCAATAAAAGGCCTCTCAATAAGAAACAAAAGGGACCCGAAGGAAAATAATAAAACAAGACCCAACCAAGAGGATGGGAGGTATCATCACGAGCGGACCCATTATGTTCATAGGTATCTAGCAGTATGGCATGTCCATTATCTGGTCACCACACCAGGGCAATGACCCTTGGTTGCATGGCCAAGGGAAAGGGGGTCTCATCATGAGCCAGCCTTATCATTTCTGTGAAAATACTAGTGGGTAACACTGTCAGCTCTGGTCACCATCCAAAGGCAGTGTCCTCTGGTCAAACCTTGAAGCAAATAAGAAAATAATAAAGGCAATGAAAGGGCTTGGAAAAAACTGCATCCATGATGGGTACAACTCACCTCCTACAAAGGCACCCATGGACAATACCTCCCCCTGGTATTCCTTATGTCTGGACATCCTTAGACCATATCACTTCATGTTACATGGTTTGAATAATCTTCTATGGAAACTTTCTTCTTCTTATGGATACTGGCCCAATAGGTTATTCTGTCTATTTCTTCAACTTTGTATAGTGGATCAATGTAATGTCTTTGAGCTACTAGATGACATGCTAGGGGTTTTATGCATGTATTTGATAAATTTAATGATGAAATATGATTGACATTACTATGATCCCAAGGATTGATGAGCCCATGGAGGGCGAATTTTTTGATGTGCAGGACCATACCCGATGGACAGGTACTAGTGGACCGGTACACATGGGGATATGATTAGCTCGGACCTCCATGGGGATGAAGAGCCCAACAGATGGTTGCTGGGATGGAAGACACAGGACAACATTTTGATGAGACTTTGCACAGGAAGAAAGAAGGACATTCCACCCAGGACATTTCGGCAGAGCCTGACCTAGGGGGAATCACCCACTGCAAATGGAACATTTGCCTTTGATGGACAGGACATCACCTAGGAGAGTTGGACGTTATCCTCAGCATGTGGCAGTGTGTTGAGGTTGTTGGCACATGTGAAAGCTTGGAGGATTCCCTAGATAGGCCAACGTCTCACTTCTTGATGTTGGATTTGCCCAAAAAGGGCCAACGTCTCCCTCAGAAGGGATTGACGTCCCACCTTTTGCTCATATTATGTNTATTTTTCAGGGACAAGCTTGGAGTGGTGAGTAACACTTTCCTCGGTATGAGGGAGTGTTGAATTTTTAATTAAAATAAAGTACCAAGGAAAGTGTTTCTCTTCCCTAGGCGCCTGAGGGGGAGAAATTGCCGAATGTGGGTCCTAGCCATTTAATTTGTGAGATGCAAATTAAAAGGTGACTTTATGATTAAAGTGAGGGTGAGTGAAGAGACACCAAATATCAGCCACCCATCTGATCTAATCTCAACCGTTATATTAGAAAACCCCTCACCTTCCCTCATGAGGTCGACTTGGGAAAGAGGGCGCACCCATTCTTGGGTAAGCAGCAACAGTCTTGTTGAGAGAACAAGAGAAGTTCAAGCAGTCTTGTTGAGAGAGCAAGAGACTCTTGGTGAGATGCCAAGAGGTTCTTGGTGAGATTCCAAGAACAAGCAAGTTGAAGCATTCTTGTTCAGAGAATAAGAGGAGTTCAAGCATTCTTGTTGAGAAAACAAGAGAGAGCAAGAGAGAGGTCGAGCTGAAGAAAAGAGACAACAACTGCAATTTATGGGAGTATTGGCATGCATTCCAAGGCTGCCGAATAGCATTTAGTGGCACAAAAATTTAGTCTTAGCAGAGTTTTGGCACGAATTTTGTGACAGTCCGTACAACATTAATTGCTGGGACTGCCGTACAGTTGTACGGATTTCTGGTTCAGAAATCGAGGAGCAAAGCTACAAGAATTTCCAGATAATTTTGTGTAAATATCTGAAGATGAATATGTTGTAAAAGAATTTCTCAGAAGCTCATAAATAATACAAAGCCCTCTCTCACTGGTTTTCCCCTTGTGGGTTTTTCCAGGGTCGAAGTTAGACCAAMTATCTTTGTGTCTATATTTTCTGAGTTTTGCATATTGTTGATATTTTATTTCTGCGTTGAAAATGATGTTCAGAATCCTCATGTTTCAGTTCTGAAGTTTATTTTTTGTTAAGTTTTTATATGCTGAAACACAGTGCTGTAACATATGCTGAAACACAGTGTTGTAACATATGCTGAAACACAGTGCTGTAACATATGCTGAAACATAGTGTTGTAACATATGCTGAAACACAATGCTGTAACATATGCTGAAACACAGTGCTGTAACATATGCTGAAACACAATGCTGTAACATATGCTGAAACACAGTGCTGTAACATATGCTGAAACACAATGTTGTAACATATGCTGAAACACAGTGATGTAACGTATGATGAAACACCGCTGTGACATATGCTGAAACACCGCTGTGATATATGCTGAAACACCGCTGTGACATATGCTGAAACACTGCTGTGACATATGCTGAAACACCGCTGTGACATATGTTGAAACAGTGTTGAAACTGGAGTTTTGGCATTTAAATTTGGCTGAAAAATCAGCGAGACTGAAACTGGGTTGGGGTTTTGAAAAATTAACACTTGTCATGTTCACTTGACCATGTTGTCAAATGATTTTTCTCTGATGATATAGCTTATGCTGACACTTTATGTTTTCTTGTTTTGTTCTTCCTTTCATTGCTTTCCTTTATATGACCAACTAATCCCAACTGATGCAATTTTAAATACACTATTATGCATCTTCTCTGACCCATGCTTTATGTACCTGCTAAACATCTCATGAATCCATCTCTGTCCATATGTCACAAACTGTCCATACCTTTATTACTCAACTATCCACAATGATGACCCTTCTGTCACTATTCCATTCTGAATACTTTCCTTGAATGTGCTACAACTGATATGTCCATTGATCTGATCTGTCCTCTCATCAAACTATGCATGACTGGAACAAATTGTACTAAATATATCCCTGCCTGAATAAATACGTGCAATATAATCATAAAATCCTTCCTATGCAACTGCAAGATGATACCTTTGTGGGAACATTGCTTTCTCAATCGATCAATCTGTTACTTTATACTTCTGCTATCTAACTGATTTGAATCTATCTCTGCAAACACTTCATACTACTCGAAATATGGTTCTCTGATCTATAGTATCTACTGCATGGACTCCCACTGTTCAACATACATATATACTGGGAGTCTCCAAGATGAATGGATCAGAAAAATACCCACTCTGATGTGGCATAATATTCCTCTTCATCTATAGATTCATCATCTCTCTGAACTTTGACTTCTTTATTTCTGCCTGTGGATTGATTTTTCACTACAATTCCTGAGGGTACAATCTCTTGAGCCTATTCTTTATTTACCTTCTCCCCTTTTCTTTCTCGTGCTACTAGAAATCATATGATCTTTGGGACTTGGTATTTATTCACATGTTCTTCTTGTTGTTCATTTCCTCTCCAAACCTTCCTATATCTGACATATTTCTTTTTCCCTGTAGATTTGTCTTCATCTTGTACTATTTCCAATCTTGAGAGCATGACTTCTGTGTATCCTTCATTCATTTGATCTTCCTTTTTCTATTCTTGTTTTCTTTTCCAAACCTTCTTATATATGATATCAATGTTCTTTCTCAAAGAAGTATCCATCATGCTTCTACAATCACGAGCTATATATGCATAGTTGATGCAGGCCCCCCTTCTTTCCTCAGGGCTATGCGACCTCTCGATCTAGGATTGTTCACAATATTGAGTCAAATCGACTCTTCGGGCCCCTGGTGGAACCCAAAATCCTTATCCACAGGTCTTTATCTTAATCCCCCATACTTAAAACTGACAACGAGGGTCCATAAAACACCCATATATCCCTCCAAGAGACTTTGGGCCAAAACCATGGGCCAATCTACAACTTCCCAAAGAATTTGGGACTGTTTACTCACTCTTGTCGCATATCTACACCAATCCAAACCCCCAGGTGTTTCCTCTAAGCCCCTTTTTCTTAAACTTCAATAAAGTTGAATTTGGGTCCTAGTCCCCCTTTTCCTTGGCCAAGATCTTCATATGACCATGGTTTTTGATGAGGCACTTATACAAAGGGCGGTTCAAAGCTTTGAACTTCGGGTGTTTTCTCTTCATCTGTTGCTGATTCCTCCAAACCCTAAACTCGCGAAGGCATCCAGACAAGATCTATGGTCCATGCTTATAGGACATCGAATGACTGTGGTCCACTTCAGAAATTCATCTTCAGTAGTTCCGAGCATTCCAAACTCCTTTTTCCCCTGAATACACAACCTTGCGAACTTGCCAAAATAATGGAGTGTCGAATATATACACGGATCGACAACGAACATTTCTTCTTGAAATAGATGATAGGGAGGTTATTTGGAAATTCAGGCTTTGAAAAATATGCCCTCTCTGACCTATGATGCTTCCAAAGTGCTAAACTTTGAACCTGATCAGATGGTTCCCTCTCTCCCAAGAAATCAATGGTTCACTCGTGCACTTCGCACTTCCATATTTGATGGTTTTGGATGCAGCTGTTCCCTTTTCCCCCAAAATATGAACCTATGAAATCACCTCGATCAATGATCACAATAGACTTCGACAATTTGGCCTTTGGGAGTTCTCGACCCTTCCTTCTTCACTTCCTTCATAGTGGATTTCCCCAGAACTAGATGACTTCGTGACTTCAGGCTTCGAGAGGTTTTCACACTCCACTCTCTTTTTCCTTTGAAGCGGTCTTCTTCAGAAGTACACATATCTCCGCTACATGTCTACCACTTTCGACGACTTAGATGAGTTCTTGTCCTTCGAGCCTTTGGGAAATATCACTCCATGCTATTCACTTTTCTCCATAGTGATCTACCCAGAAAGGTCTAGATCTAGTACCACCTATCCTACCTCGGATCAACGGGTCACAAAAATTCAGACCTTTGGAAGTTTTGGCCTTTAGGACTTTACTCTTCAATTTCCCCCAAAGTGTCCTATCACCAAAGTGATGGATCTTCTGCCACATGTCCAAGGAACCAATGACTACGATGTGCCCTGACTTTCAAATCTTCAGGAAACTTGCAACCCTTAGCACCTGCTTCCTCCTGAATGGTCAGTCCTCTGAACCACCTTAATCCATCGACACGTCACTTTGCCAATGAATGGCACTGATTTGATTCGAGCCTCGAGACTTCAATAGTTCCGGCTCCTTTACACTTCAAAATTCCCAAATTCTCGAAGTCCATAGGACTCCCACTATTATTCCTCATGTAAATTCTTCAAGATTTGACGACTATTAGACCTTTGGCAAACTCCAATTGGATCTTGACCATTGATTTGGTCCTTTTAGTGATTTCTCCTAGGGTTTGATCCATGCCTTATCTTGAACTTGAAGCCGTGCCAAATTCACAGGGGTAAACCCCATGCTACTCCATCAGATCTGACAGTGATGAAGGATCCCGGGTACTCAAGGATGGATTTTGGCCCTTGACGCTTAGATAATAAAACTCCTTCTCTTTCAAGGGACTCTGGTCACTAGCCTTCCTTAGCTTTGATCTTCTAGAGGTGAATTGAACCTTATATGTCTCTTGTGCATAGCTCAACCTGTTCGTACTTAGAAAAATTTCTAGGTATCCTCTCCTACGCACTTGAATCCACTATCTCTTCTGAGCTTTGTAACTCCAAGGGTTTATAGAACTCGGGAGCATGTTCTCTTTGGTACCTCTGACCCCTTGGAAAATTCAAACTTAGAGAATATTTCGAAGTTCCTCATGTTCACTCCCTGCACTTTCTCAAAGCACTCCTTACTAAGCTTACAAAGTATTCAACAACTCTGTAGTGTCTTCTCCTTGACACCCTTCTCATAGAACTCTAAGTAGAGTTATCTTGTGCATACTTTCACATGCTCAATGCCTACCTGGTAGAGATCTATAAAGTGTTCAACAACTCTATGTTATGTGCCTTCTCCAGCACAAAATTCATCCTCAAAGGTATTCGATAACCTTGATGTTCCTCCTGAGTCTGAGACTGTCCTGGTGTGCCCACCTAGCACATTCTACTCTAAATTCAACTTGAAATTCAAATGTGCACTCCTTGCACTGTCTCACAGAGTTCTCAACACTTTGTCATGCACTCCTTTCATTTAGCCTAAAGAACCCAGAAATAATCCAACAAACTCACAAATATAGAGAAGTCTATCTTCCTCCTGCAGATGAAACCTATCAAAAGAATCTACAATATATGCACATAAACACAGAGATGACATTCATTAAACACATAAAAACATACACTGAATATCATGTAGGAAAAACTTCTCTTCTTTTGTATTAATATGAAATTCAATTACAGTGTGTGTAGGCTTGGACTACAACAATGTCTCAACTCTCTCCTAACACTCTTACTCTAACTTATTCCTCTAATGAAATTCGATGCAATGATAATTTTACAAAAGAGGGGATCCTCGATCCTTTCCTTCAAACTACTCTAGTGGTGTCTAATCACCATTTACAATGCCTATATACTGAGGCATATTACATTGAATGACCATTAACAATTCAGATATGAGGCGATGATCAAGATATGTGAAACTCAGACCTCATTAAGGCCTCTCTATCTACTTCCTATACAAAGTCATCAACTCAGCTCTTCCAGCCGTACAAAATTTAATTTTCTTTTAATTACATTGAATTTTTTAAAATGAGGGAAAAATGAGAGGGTTGGCACCTCTCCCCTTATTAAAT
Source organism: Picea glauca (assembly GCA_000966675.3). NCBI lineage: Eukaryota > Viridiplantae > Streptophyta > Pinopsida > Pinales > Pinaceae > Picea > Picea glauca. The sequence continues at coordinate 6,936 of JZKD02S1282233.1, forward strand.
GCGCTTTGATGTGATGGACATATGGTGTGTTGCCGAGGTGGAAAGGATGCTCTTCCATTATACTCCATTGCTGGGAAAATCATGATCTCCTTCTCATGGCTCCCTCTGCTCTAGTATTGAAATCCCATGGATCCCAAACACTCCTTTGGAGTTTTCCACCTACTCCTTTGATATGTTGTTGCTGCTTCCCTGCTGCTATGNTATCTTTGTGTCTATATTTTCTGAGTTTTGCATATTGTTGATATTTTATTTCTGCGTTGAAAATGATGTTCAGAATCCTCATGTTTCAGTTCTGAAGTTTATTTTTTGTTAAGTTTTTATATGCTGAAACACAGTGCTGTAACATATGCTGAAACACAGTGTTGTAACATATGCTGAAACACAGTGCTGTAACATATGCTGAAACATAGTGTTGTAACATATGCTGAAACACAATGCTGTAACATATGCTGAAACACAGTGCTGTAACATATGCTGAAACACAATGCTGTAACATATGCTGAAACACAGTGCTGTAACATATGCTGAAACACAATGTTGTAACATATGCTGAAACACAGTGATGTAACGTATGATGAAACACCGCTGTGACATATGCTGAAACACCGCTGTGATATATGCTGAAACACCGCTGTGACATATGCTGAAACACTGCTGTGACATATGCTGAAACACCGCTGTGACATATGTTGAAACAGTGTTGAAACTGGAGTTTTGGCATTTAAATTTGGCTGAAAAATCAGCGAGACTGAAACTGGGTTGGGGTTTTGAAAAATTAACACTTGTCATGTTCACTTGACCATGTTGTCAAATGATTTTTCTCTGATGATATAGCTTATGCTGACACTTTATGTTTTCTTGTTTTGTTCTTCCTTTCATTGCTTTCCTTTATATGACCAACTAATCCCAACTGATGCAATTTTAAATACACTATTATGCATCTTCTCTGACCCATGCTTTATGTACCTGCTAAACATCTCATGAATCCATCTCTGTCCATATGTCACAAACTGTCCATACCTTTATTACTCAACTATCCACAATGATGACCCTTCTGTCACTATTCCATTCTGAATACTTTCCTTGAATGTGCTACAACTGATATGTCCATTGATCTGATCTGTCCTCTCATCAAACTATGCATGACTGGAACAAATTGTACTAAATATATCCCTGCCTGAATAAATACGTGCAATATAATCATAAAATCCTTCCTATGCAACTGCAAGATGATACCTTTGTGGGAACATTGCTTTCTCAATCGATCAATCTGTTACTTTATACTTCTGCTATCTAACTGATTTGAATCTATCTCTGCAAACACTTCATACTACTCGAAATATGGTTCTCTGATCTATAGTATCTACTGCATGGACTCCCACTGTTCAACATACATATATACTGGGAGTCTCCAAGATGAATGGATCAGAAAAATACCCACTCTGATGTGGCATAATATTCCTCTTCATCTATAGATTCATCATCTCTCTGAACTTTGACTTCTTTATTTCTGCCTGTGGATTGATTTTTCACTACAATTCCTGAGGGTACAATCTCTTGAGCCTATTCTTTATTTACCTTCTCCCCTTTTCTTTCTCGTGCTACTAGAAATCATATGATCTTTGGGACTTGGTATTTATTCACATGTTCTTCTTGTTGTTCATTTCCTCTCCAAACCTTCCTATATCTGACATATTTCTTTTTCCCTGTAGATTTGTCTTCATCTTGTACTATTTCCAATCTTGAGAGCATGACTTCTGTGTATCCTTCATTCATTTGATCTTCCTTTTTCTATTCTTGTTTTCTTTTCCAAACCTTCTTATATATGATATCAATGTTCTTTCTCAAAGAAGTATCCATCATGCTTCTACAATCACGAGCTATATATGCATAGTTGATGCAGGCCCCCCTTCTTTCCTCAGGGCTGTGTGACCTCTCGATCTAGGATTGTTCACAATATTGAGTCAAATCGACTCTTCGGGCCCCTGGTGGAACCCAAAATCCTTATCCACAGGTCTTTATCTTCATCCCCCATACTTAAAACTGACAACGAGGGTCCATAAAACACCCATATATCCCTCCAAGAGACTTTGGGCCAAAACCATGGGCCAATATACAACTTCCCAAAGAATTTGGGACTGTTTACTCACTCTTGTCGCATATCTACACCAATCCAAACCCCCAGGCGTTTCCTCTAAGCCCCTTTTTCTTAAACTTCAATAAAGTTGAATTTGGGTCCTAGTCCCCCTTTTCCTTGGCCAAGATCTGCATATGACCATGGTTTTTGATGAGGCACTTATACAAAGGGCGGTTCAAAGCTTTGAACTTCGGGTGTTTTCTCTTCATCTGTTGCTGATTCCTCCAAACCCTAAACTCGTGAAGGCATCCAGACAAGATCTATGGTCCATGCTTCTCGGACATCGAATGAATGTGATCCACTTCAGAAATTCATCTTCAGTAGTTCCGAGCATTCCAAACTCCTTTTTCCCCTGAATACACAACCCTACGAACTTGCCAAAATAATGGAGTGTCGAATATATACACGGATCAACAACGAACATTTCTCCTTGAAATAGATGATAGGGAGGTTATTTGGAAATTCAGGCTTTGAAAAATATGCCCTCTCTGACCTATGATGCTTCCAAAGTGCTAAACTTTGAACCTGATCAGACGGTTCCCTCTCTCCCAAGAAATCAATGGTTCACTCGTGCACTTCGCACTTCCATATTTGATGGTTTTGGATGCAACTGTTCCCTTTTCCCCCAAAATATGAACCTATGAAATCACCCCGATCAATGATCACAATAGACTTCGACAATTTGGCCTTTGGGAGTTCTCAACCCTTCCTTCTTCACTTCCTTCATAGTGGATTTCCCTCGAACTAGATGACTTCGTGACTTTAGGCTTCGAGAGGTTTTCACACTCCACTCTCTTTTTCCTTTGAAGCAGTCTTCTTCAGAAGTACACATATCTCCGCTACATGTCTACCACTTTCGACGACTTAGATGAGTTCTTGGCCTTCGAGCCTTTGGGAAATATCACTCCATGCTATTCACTTTTCTCCATAGTGATCTACCCAGAAAGGTCTAGATCTAGTACCACCTATCCTACCTCGGATCAACGGGTCACAAAAATTCAGACCTTTGGAAGTTTTGGCCTTTAGGACTTTACTCTTCAATTTCCCCCAAAGTGTCCTATCACCAAAGTGATGGATCTTCTGCCACATGTCCAAGGAACCAATGACTACGATGTGCCCTGACTTTCAAATCTTCAGGAAACTTGCAACCCTTAGCACCTGCTTCCTCCTGAATGGTCAGTCCTCTGAACCACCTTAATCCATCGACACGTCACTTTGCCAATGAATGGCACTGATTTGATTCGAGCCTCGAGACTTCAATAGTTCCGGCTCCTTTACACTTCAAAATTCCCAAATTCTCGAAGTCCATAGGACTCCCACTATTATTCCTCATGTAAATTCTTCAAGATTTGACGACTATTAGACCTTTGGCAAACTCCAATTGGATCTTGACCATTGATTTGGTCCTTTTAGTGATTTCTCCTAGGGTTTGATCCATGCCTTATCTTGAACTTGAAGCCGTGCCAAATTCACAGGGGTAAACCCCATGCTACTCCATCAGATCTGACAGTGATGAAGGATCCCGGGTACTCAAGGATGGATTTTGGCCCTTGACGCTTAGATAATAAAACTCCTTCTCTTTCAAGGGACTCTGGTCACTAGCCTTCCTTAGCTTTGATCTTCTAGAGGTGAATTGAACCTTATATGTCTCTTGTGCATAGCTCAACCTGTTCGTACTTAGAAAAATTTCTAGGTATCCTCTCCTACGCACTTGAATCCACTATCTCTTCTGAGCTTTGTAACTCCAAGGGTTTATAGAACTCGGGAGCATGTTCTCTTTGGTACCTCTGACCCCTTGGAAAATTCAAACTTAGAGAATATTTCGAAGTTCCTCATGTTCACTCCCTGCACTTTCTCAAAGCACTCCTTACTAAGCTTACAAAGTATTCAACAACTCTGTAGTGTCTTCTCCTTGACACCCTTCTCATAGAACTCTAAGTAGAGTTATCTTGTGCATACTTTCACATGCTCAATGCCTACCTGGTAGAGATCTATAAAGTGTTCAACAACTCTATGTTATGTGCCTTCTCCAGCACAAAATTCATCCTCAAAGGTATTCGATAACCTTGATGTTCCTCCTGAGTCTGAGACTGTCCTGGTGTGCCCACCTAGCACATTCTACTCTAAATTCAACTTGAAATTCAAATGTGCACTCCTTGCACTGTCTCACAGAGTTCTCAACACTTTGTCATGCACTCCTTTCATTTAGCCTAAAGAACCCAGAAATAATCCAACAAACTCACAAATATAGAGAAGTCTATCTTCCTCCTGCAGATGAAACCTATCAAAAGAATCTACAATATATGCACATAAACACAGAGATGACATTCATTAAACACATAAAAACATACACTGAATATCATGTAGGAAAAACTTCTCTTCTTTTGTATTAATATGAAATTCAATTACAGTGTGTGTAGGCTTGGACTACAACAATGTCTCAACTCTCTCCTAACACTCTTACTCTAACTTATTCCTCTAATGAAATTCGATGCAATGATAATTTTACAAAAGAGGGGATCCTCGATCCTTTCCTTCAAACTACTCTAGTGGTGTCTAATCACCATTTACAATGCCTATATACTGAGGCATATTACATTGAATGACCATTAACAATTCAGATATGAGGCGATGATCAAGATATGTGAAACTCAGACCTCATTAAGGCCTCTCTATCTACTTCCTATACAAAGTCATCAACTCAGCTCTTCCAGCCGTACAAAATTTAATTTTCTTTTAATTACATTGAATTTTTTAAAATGAGGGAAAAATGAGAGGGTTGGCACCTCTCCCCTTATTAAATGCGCTTTGATGTGATGGACATATGGTGTGTTGCCGAGGTGGAAAGGATGCTCTTCCATTATACTCCATTGCTGGGAAAATCATGATCTCCTTCTCATGGCTCCCTCTGCTCTAGTATTGAAATCCCATGGATCCCAAACACTCCTTTGGAGTTTTCCACCTACTCCTTTGATATGTTGTTGCTGCTTCCCTGCTGCTATG
>JZKD02S1282244.1:0-12074 GCA_000966675.3 Picea glauca
CTAGGTTAATACTCAAGGGTTTATTGTAATGGAAATCCTGGCTATCCACAATCGCACAGTTGAACCTGCTCTGATACTATATGTAAGGTCCCCCGTCATTACGACTACAAGCGAAGCTAAAAGTGATTTTTTTTTTTTTAGGCAGGAAGGCAACGACGACAACAGTTAAACCACACAACACTTCACACGCAAAATAGGCAGCATACAACAACGAATCAACACATTATCACATCGAGCAATTGGGCGAACATGTAGAAATAAAAGATAGATAGAACGACTCCCCGCCTGACACAAACACAACAACGCCTACAAGCTAAAGGACAACATCAACAACCCAACATAGTGGCTTTGACAACCAGGAACTAAAAACCTCGAGGGAATGCGAAACCAAAGCACGTTAAGGCGTTACCAACCAAGTGCCACCATCAATTACAATGAACAACGCTCACAACGGGAAGCATAGACTCTGCCCAAGTTATCATTCGCCTCTATCTGTCAGGGCACACGATGATCCCCTCATCAGGAATCATGTTTTCGCAAGGAAATAGGCGTGACAGTAACCATAGCACAATGCCACCTATTTACACTAACACCCAAGAAAATATGATGTGCTAGAATACCAAGTAACTGTCAGAGTACAATACGACTATACCCAGACACCCAAGCAAAAAGTCGACAATATGAAAGGTGACATCCTCAAGTTAAAATGCGCAACTATCCGAGGGATTTCTGGTTTCCTACAAGGTGAACAAGTGGTGTGACATCTATGACCAACCCCCATTTACAAATCGACTTAAGGCACAAGGCGCATAATTACCAATTGATTGTTAAACTAATAAATGTTTAGTTGGAACTTAATAACCCTCAACCATTAAAATTGTGCAAGTTATTAGACTAAATGCCAATAAATAATAAACCATTGACTGTTAATCATTATGCCTAAGTGCAGATGAGTGATTGATTATCGTGGCAATGAATTCGGTAATCTATTAGCAAGCAAATTAAGCATTAATCTATTACCTTAGCAACATTTATTCTATTGGGAGAGAAGTTAAAGACTAAGATGTGAGATGGGTAATCAATAATTAATCTAAAGGTAGTAAGGATCACTACCATCATTGAAACCATATCTTTTAAAAACGTAGATCGCCATTTAGAAATTATTCACGGTCTAGCAATGACTCAGAGTTGTCAATAAAATGCAGGGGAATATGATATAAATATACAACTATATAAATCGATGAGTATATAGGTAAGACACAGAGCAAATAAAAGTAGCAAAACACAATCCAATCGTCTTGAAAGAAACACAGACAAGAACTATGTAATAAGGATTCAACGCAGTCGCCTAATACATAAAAGTCGTTGTGTACAAGAGATTTAATCACAATCAACAATTAAAACGTAGTCAATACCTAAATCAAAACACTATCATTCACATATTAATGATGCTGAGATTTTACCAATCAAGGAGCTAAGAACTGTCATTAAAATCATAGAGAATGAAATGCCATCCAAAGACGCAAAGGTCATACCGAATAAGGCTGGGTTTTAACAATAAAAACACATGAGTTATACCAATCAAGCACTGGTTAAAATGCCCAGAAACCACAAAGATAAAGTGCAGAGATAATCCAACAAAAGACACAAGGATAAACATTCAGCAATGAATCAATCAATGTAGAGATAAGTAAGGGTAGATGGCTGGGAAAACGTTATCCTTTTCTCATCATCCACGCACAGAAAAGCAGGGCATTAGAATCTATATGTCTATTAACACCGAAGTGACGACCGTCGATTTGACTTCTAGCCGACTGCTCAGGCATGGATTGATGGGACGGAAGATGAAGCACCATCTCTTCATAATAATCGATAAAACAAAATAGAACAGTCATAACAATTAGGGATTGGGTTGCCAAGAAAATCAATTCAAAGCAGCGAGCGTAAAGCTATGATTAATTTAATTTCTCGATTAAAAATGTCGAGTAAAACACATTTCCTTACACAATAGGAGTGCAGTAATGAAAGATAAAGAACACTAATAATCTAAAATTCAAATAAACACATGCATACCGTAGCCCAAGGCGACAACTCTGAGTCATTGTCCCACGTGCGCTCCATCCAGCTCCCGCTTGTCGTTCGATGTGACTTCACTAGTACCTCCCAGCCAATGCTACGGGTACTCTTCTTCCCACTGAGCCCCCCGAGCCGCAAAGGGGCCACACACACTAAACCAAAGAACAAATAGCACTGAGCTCGCCTCACAAGGTTGAGCTACCACCCGTTACCCGAGCTGGGTATCCCAACTCCCACAAGATAAGTCAATTAAGACAAATATTCTGCAGCGTAACATTACGCATAAAATATGATCCCCATGGTCCTCTTCCTCCATCCTTTTTATAGAGTTTCTAAGTGATTTCTTTCCTAAATTTCCATTTAATTTATTTTTCATTAATTTAATTCAGAAAAACCTCCCTCGTACACATGTCACCCATCCCCCTAGTTGCACCAGAAATTAATTTCATTAATTAATTAATTACTCCTATTTCCCTCACCCACCTAAAAACATTCCTAAAATCGTTCCCCGGTGTCCCCATATTCCCTTACATATTTTAAATGACTTACGCATTTACTAAATTCCTAGTTGAGTTCATAGTTAGAAAGTTCTTAAAGGCAAGATTCCTTACTAAGTTAGTCATTCAACTTTTTCCTTACGTTTCCGTTTTTCTTTATGTTTCCCCTTTTTCCCTTAGTTTCCTATTTCTTTTAAGTTTCCCTCTTTTCCCTTTTTATCTAAAAATCAAATTAGCAAGTGTAGATTAACCACCTTTTTCTATTTTTAATTAATAAAATTGAATTAGCATAAGTAAAAAAACAATGATTTCCTTTTTTTTTAAATTTAATCCCCCAAAATTAATTTGATTTAAAAAAACATTAGTTGAATTTATTACCCCCTTCTCGTCACATGTTTAATTATGATTATTATTTTTTTTTTACCACAAGTATCACTTGCATGGTGTGTCCTTCAGGATGCATTATGTGCTCCAAGGGTGCCACTCACCTCTTTCCATTTTCCTTGTGCGACATGCCCTTCAGGATGCACTACGTGCTCCAAGGGTGCCACTTGCCTCTTTCCATTTTTCTTGCATGCTGTTCCCTTCAGGACACACTACGTGCTCCAAGTGTGCCCCTCACCTCTTTCCATTTTCCTTGCATGACGTGCCCTTTAGGACACACTACGTGCTCCAAGGGTGCCACTCTCCACTTGACTGACTTGGTAGACATCAAAATCCCCTGGAGTCAATACTCCATTGGGCGATCTTGTGGGAGACTAAGGGCTTCTAAGGAATAAGGCCCATGCGTTATTGTGCACCCCTTAGAATCATCATGAGAGATTATCACATACTACCCTCATGACATTGTGGGTATTCTCGAACTAGGTAATCGTTAACCTACAGTTCGAGCCACGACGGGAGTGATAGTAGGCTATGGTAGGGCTATTTTCCACACCTCTCCCTCAATTCTCTCATTGTCGTGCATGACCCCTCTACTCTACATGTGATTCTAGTCGACAAGCTATCATTAGCCTGCATCATCAATGAATCATGTCATAAATACTAATCAAACATAATAACATCTAATCAGATGTACATGTCATATCAAAAAAATTCAAACCCTAATAGTCCATTCCCTGACTCGATCCAGATTCCAAGGGGTTTCATTAATGCCTCTGCATCTTCAAGGTCCAAAGTCTTACACACTCAGGAGAACCTAGTCAATAGCACATGTCTATGTCAATACAACAAAATAACATATCATCGTATCATAATGCCTCATAATCATAATCAAACAACCAATAGTATAATAATATGGATCACTTGCAAACACGTGTCCTCAAATAATAAGTTTGCTCAGTGCACACAAGAGAGAGATGTTACATACACCCCCTCTTGGTCCAAACTTCATCCCAAAGTTTCACAATACATGAGTGTCGAAATAAAGTGTATCACAAGTCTATATATCAAACAAAAATGGAAACTGTTGGCGCATATCATATGCGTCCTCCCAGGTCGTCGAGTGTGGACTATAGTTGTCCCACTGGACCTTGACCTGATCTACTGTTCGACGTCGTAGCTGTCGAATGCNCCCTTTAGGACACACTACGTGCTCCAAGGGTGCCACTCTCCACTTGACTGACTTGGTAGACATCAAAATCCCCTGGATTCAATACTCCATTGGGTGATATTGTGGGAGACTAAGGGATTCTAAGGAATAAGGCCCATGCATTATTGTGCACCCCTTAGAATCATCGTGAGAGACAATCACATACTGCCCTCATGACATTGTGGGTCTTCTCAAACTAGGTAATTGTTAACCTACAGTTCGAGCCATGAAGGGAGTGATAGTAGGCTATGGTAGGGCTGTTTTCCACACCTCTCCCTCAATTCTCTCATTGTCGTGCATGACCCCTCTACTCTACATGTGAGTCTGGTCAACAAGCTATCATCAGCCTGCATCATCAACGAATCATGTCATCAATACTAATCAAACATAATAACATCTAATCAGATGTACATGTCATGTCAACAACATTCAAACCCCAATAGTCCATTCCCTGACTCGATCCAGAGTCCAAGGGGTTTCATCGATGCCTCTGCATCTTCGAGGTCCAAAGTCTTGCACACTTAGGAGAACCCAGTCAATAACACATGTCTATGTCAATACAAAAAAATAACATATCATCATATCATAATGCCTCATAATCATAATCAAACAACCAATAGTATAATAATATGGATCACTTGCAAGCACGTGTCCTCAAATAATAAGTTTTCTCAGTGTGCAGAAGAGCGAGATGTTACATACACCCCCTCTTGGTCTAAACTTTGTCCCAAAGTTTCATAATACATGAGTGCCGAAATAAAGTGTATCACAAGTCTATCTATCAAACAAAAATGGAAAATGTTGGTGCATATCATATGCGTCCTCCTAGGTCGTCGAGTGTGGACTATAGTTGTCCCATTGGACCTTGACCTGATCTACTGTTCGACGTCGTAGCTGTCGAATGCGATGATCCAGGATGTAGATTGGCTCAATTGTGAGCACACTCTCGTCCAATCCTGCAAGGAACTCAAGTCAAAACATGTGTAGGATCACTAACATAATGTCTCAAACAGAGACGTGAAAGACATCGTGCATATGCCTCAAGGATCAAGTAAGGCTAGTCAATAGGCCACGACCCTCTCCTTTCCACAATATCGCAGGATACCATGAACCTAGGAGATACTTCAACACCCTTTCCAAACTTGATCAAACTCTTATGTGTCTTCACCCGCAAGAATACTCGATCGCCACCATGTAACTACGGTCGACACAATGCGCATCAGCATAACTCTTCTGTTGATATGGCGCTTCCTTGATCCTTTGTCTTATAGTTTGCAATTGATATTCCATTTCTTGGATAGCTTTCGGTCCCACCAGGACCCTATCCTCAATCCGATCCCAACTCAAGGCGTCTGAGACGACCGCCCATAAAGAAACTCAAAATGCGCCATCTTAATGGTGCTTTGGTAACTGTTGTTATATGCGAATTCTACCAGTAGCAATAATTCTTCCCAACACTTATGTTGTTCCATCACGTACATACACAACAAGTCCTCCAAGATTTGGTTTGTTTGTTTGGTCTTCCCATCTATCTCTGGGGATACATAGTACTAAAGTTAAGTTGGGTTCCCAATGCCTCTTGGAAACTATTCCCAATCGGCTAGTAAACATTGATCCTCGATCGAATATAATCCTCTTTTTCATGTCGTGTAGCCTCACAATATCACTGAGTAAACTCTAGCTATGTCTGGTTCTTGACACGTCATACACACATGAATAAAATGAGCACTCTTCATCAGCGTGCCAAATACCACAAAAGTCGAGTAGTGTCTCATTGTCATCAGTGGAAATTCAACAATGAAATCCATCGAAATGACCTTCCATTTCGATTCTGGAATAGCGTGTAGTTGTAGTAATCCTGTTGGATGTCTATGTTCAACCTTCACCTCCTGATATTCTATACATCGGGCCACATAGTTGACTATGTCTGACTTCATTCCTTTCCAGAATAATAAGGGTTTAAGGTCCTCCCTCATCTCCGTGACCCTCGAGTGAGCCATGTACACTACTCTGTGAACCTCGTTTAGGATCAAACTCCTCAACTTGTCATTCGATGGTACGTAAATTCAATTTTTAAATCTCAATAATCCATCATCGTCAAACATAAATCCTTCAAATATTGGTACCATAATTGTGTTTTGTCTGATAAAATCCCTGACGTCCTTGTACGAGTCATCGTCGCGCTGTAAAGTTAGAATCTTTTCATGTAGATTCATCTGAAGAGGCATCACCGAAAATATGCATGATGTCGGATTCAATGCATCAACCGCTCTGTTCACCCTCCCTTTTAAGTAAGAAATCTTGAAATCATACTCGCTAAGCAATTCTGACCAATGCCATTGTCGCGCGTTCAAGATGCTTTGTGTAGAGATGTGTTGTAGTCCACAATGGTCCATTTTTAGTTCAATTTCCATCCAGTAAGGTACTGTCTCAAAACTCTCAAGGCATAAACAATGGATAACACCTCCAAATCGTGCGTCTCATAGTTCTCCTCATCCCTTCTCAACTTTCTTGAGATGTAAGCGATCACTCAACCATTTTGCATAAAGACTCTGCCTAAGCCTTCCTTGGATGTGTCAGTGCATAACAAGAAGTCCGCGTTTACGCCAGGGACCTTTAGTATCGGTGATATTGTCAACATCTCTTTGATCCTCTGAAAGGATTCAACACATTTCTCAATCCAAACAAACTTCTTGTTCTTCTTCTGCAATTCCCTGATCGGATTTGCTATCCTTGAAAATCCCTCAACGAACCGTCCATAGTATCCTGCTAAACCCATGAAGCTACGCACATCTAGGACATTCATCGACATAGGCCATTCCATAATATCCTTGAACCTTGTTGTATCCATGGTGATACCTTCGTCGGAGATGACATGCCCCAAGTAGTGAATCTTCAATAGATAAAAAAAAAAGCATCTAGACAATTTCCCATACAATTTGTTCTCTCGCAGATACTGTAATACCAAGCGCAAGTGATCATCATGCTCTTCCAACGTTTGAGAGTAAATCAAAATATCATCGATGAATATTTGGACGAACTTGTCCAAGTATTCACAGAACACCCCATTAAAAAACTCATATATACCCCAGGGGCATTTGCCAGTCCAAAAGGTAAAATAGTAAACTCATAATGTCTGAACCTCGTCTTAAAAGTGATCTTATGAATTTCATCCTTCTTGATTCATAACTGGTGATACCCTGATCTCAAGTCGATCCTTGAAAACACTGTCACACCCTTCATCTAATCAAACGGATCATCAATCCTTGGCAACAAATACTTATTCATGACCCATCCTTATTTCGAATGAAATAACAGGTGCACCCCACAGTGACACACTAGGATGTATAAGTCTTAGGTCCAACAACTCCTTCAGTTGCATTTTCAAATCCTATAACTCTGGAGTCGACATACGATAAGGTGTTCCTTCTATCAGTTTAGTCCCCGGTTTTAGGTCTATGGTAAATTCCAATTCCCTCTCTGGAGGCATCCCAGGTAGCTCCTCAGGGAAGACGTTCGCAAACTCTCTTACCACCGAAATGTTTTATAGACCTTCCGCTAATCCCTTCTTGTTTAACGCAAGGATTGCATAAAGCTTACATCCCTTGTGCATGCTCTTCTATAGCTGCAAGGAAGAGATGAACTTCAGGGAACTCCCTGGTTTCGACCTACAATCACACGTCTTTGTCCCTCATCATCGACCAAGCTCAATCATTTCATATTATAGTTGAGTATCGCCTCATGTGATTCCAACTAGTCCATACCAATCATGACGTCATAAGATCCTAATATCGTGACGTACAAGTTGACCCTGGTGAAAAACTCTCCCAGGTTAAGGCTACTGCCTGTAACCTTCCCTCCAACCTTATGTTTGGCTCTCGAAGCCATTTCTACAAATCTAAACTCACCTTGTTCGAATTCCCTTACCTTAATTATTTTTAGCGTTGCTCCTGAAATGAAACTCTCCGCAACACTAGAATCTATAAAAATACGAAAGGTCTAGTTAGCAATAGTTGTTGATGTCTCGAGCACAGTCAATTAATGCTCTGCCTGGTGGTTATTCACCACTACAAGAATCCGATGGGACTTGCCCAAATTCCCATGGTAGTGGGTCTGACTAATCCAGAATCTCTGGTCCTCTCCTCTGGGCAGTCACATTGATAGTGTGGCTCCCCACAATCCAACACACCTTCTTCGGTCCAGTATTCCTGGTACCTGAAGTAGAAGTTGAATTCTAACATTAAGGCCCAACACAAACTCATTGACCTTAAGTTTCTTAGTTATTTGGTGTGGATCATAGCGAAGGAACTCCATAAAATGGGCCTCATACTTGGTCACCGTATGATCGCCCTGTCACCAGGCATTGAACTCGTTGAGCTAAGGCTCAACGAATTCCTCAAAGAGATACCTCTCTTGGAACCGTTCCTCGAACAGTTCCCATGAAACGTCATCGACAACCATGTTCAATTGTGGCAGGAGCTTATTCCATCATATAATAACACTCCCCTTCACTTGAAATACCACCATGTAGACCTTCATGTTGGAGGTATAGTCACAAAGTGCAAGTCACATCTCCATATTCTCCAACCATGCCTCGGCGGATGTACAGTCCGGGGCACCAAATAACTCAACACATTAGCACATCGAGAAACTGGGTGAACATGCAGAAATCAAAGATAGATAGAACAAATCCCCGCTTGACACAAACACGAAAACACCTACAAGATAAAAGAAAACATCAACAACCCGACACAGTGGCTTTGACGACCAGGAACTAGAAACCTCGCTGGTGCACGAAACCAAAGAGAATTAAGGTGTTACAAACCAAGTGCCAACATCAATTAAAAGGAACGATGCTCACAACGGGAAGCACAGGCTCTGGACAGGTTATCATTCACCTCTATCTGTCAAGGATCACGATGATCCCCTCATGAGGAATCATGTCATTGCAAGGAAATAGGCGCGACAGTAACCATAGCGCAATGCGACCTATCTAGACCAACACCCAAGAAAATCCAATGCGCTAGGATACCAACTAACTGTCAGAGTACAATAATACTATACACACACACTCAAGAAACAAGTCGACAAGATGCAAGGTGACATCGTCAAGTTAAAATGCACAACTATTCGAGGGATTTTGGGTTTCCTACAAGGTGAACAAGTGGCGTGACATCTATGACCAACCCCCATTTACAAATCGACTTAAGGCACAATATGCATAGTTACCAATTGAATATTAAACTAATAAATGTTTAGCTGAAACTTAATAACCCTCGACCATTAAACTTGTGCAAGCTATTAGACTAAATGCCAATAAATCATAAACCATTGATTATTAATCATTATGCCTAAGTGTGGATGAGTGATTGATTATCATGGAAATGAATCCAGTAATCTATTAGCAAGAAAATTAATCATTAATCTATTACCATAGCAACATTTATTCTATTGGGATAGAAGTTAAAGACTGAGATGTGAGATGGGTAATCAATAATTAATCTAAAGGTAGTAAGGATCACTACCATCATTGAAAACATATCTTTTAAAAATAGATATCGCCATTTAGCAATGATTCACGGTCTAGCAATGTTATCAAACTAAAATACTATCTAATTGAATGCTACATATTAATAAAGTAGTTGACTAACAATGGAATCACTGTCCCACCCATATTTAGTTGGCTATTAAATAGTATCCATGTCTATCAAGTGTTCGCCTGGGGTCTATTGAATAGTATCACTATCTGTAGTTGTCTAATAAATGCACGATAATGTTGTCAATCGATGTCATAAAAGATTTCACTGTGTTCCAACATATATAATTTCATTACTAAAAATCAATAAAACCATAACTGAAATACTGTGCAAAACAATAAAGGCGAAAATGAAACTCTCACATTTGGAACTCTGCCCAGCAATTGTTGTGTAAAATTACATTTTAAAGGTGGATTTAAACACTAAGAAAAAGGGCCCGCTGCCCAACAAAATCACTGCCCAGATTCGTTGTGGTTAGAGAATATAGACAGAGAAAAAATTCAATGCCGGAAAAATGTATATTCACTAGGACTTATCACATCCTGCTAGAAATTATCACCAAAAAAACAAACGCTCGGAACATCCAAAAACTCTGGGATTCAACATGAGAACACTGGGAATTATCAAAACTAAAACACAACACATACATATCGTTATCATTCTCTGCTATATCGAAAACTTAACAATGCAGACATATATATATATATATATATATATATATATATATATATATATATATATCGTTTTCACTCTATTGGGATATCAAACAAAAAAACGTAGACATATATATTCCTTTATCAGTCTCTGCTAGGATATGGAACTTATAAACGCAGGCATATATATACCGTTTAAACTTTGCTGGGATACGAAAACTTAAGAAACACGGACATATATATCTCGTTATCAATCAAAGAGTATCTCGTTGTCCTTCAATGTATAATTTTGTAGTCAAGTCTAAAATCGTTGTCGACAGTAACCCAAGTATAAATTCATTGTTTAAAACTGACATTAGTTTGCCATCGTATATGAATTCGATGTCCCTTAAATATAATTTTTGTCTTTTAAATAAAATTTCACTGTCAAGCAAATAGCATATATATAATCATCGGTAAATGTTAGAGAAAAAAGAAATAACTCATACATTTAATAACTATCAAAATCACAAAGTGTAATATCGCTACTCGCTGGGAGACATAATTACACAAAAACGTAGAGGTGAGAATTATAAATGCAGAGAGTAGTAAGGTAATAAAACACACTCAATACATGGTCAGTAAAACGCAGAGGAACATGATATAAATGTAAAACTGTATAAATCGGTGAGTATATAGGTAAAACGCGGAGCAAATAAGGGTAGCAAAACACAGTCCAATAGTATTGAAAGAAAACACAGACAAGAACTGTGTAATAAGGATTCAATGCAATCACCTAATACATAAAAGTTGTTGTGTACAAGAGATTTAATCGCAATCAACAATTAAAACGCAGTCAATACCTAAATCAAAATGTTATCATTCACATATTAATGATGCTGAGATTTTACCAATCAAGGAGCTGAGAACTGTCATTAAAATTGTAGAGAATAAAATGCCATCCAAAGACGTAGAGGTGATACCAAACAAGGTTGGGGTTTAACAAAAAAATCGCATGAGATATACCAATCAAGCACAGGTTAAAATGTCCAGAAATCGCAGAGATAAAGCGTAGAGATAATCCAAAAAAATATGAAAGGATAAACATTCTGCAACAAATCAATCAACACGGAGATAAGTAAGGGTAGATGGTTGGGAAAACATTATCCTTTCCACACACAAAAAATCAAGGCATTAGAATCTATAGGTCTATTAACATCGAAGTGACGACCGTTGATTCGTCTCCCGGCCGACTACTTAGGCATGGAATGATGATCTAGGGATAATGATGGAAGATGAAGCACCATATCTTTATAATAATCAATAAAACAAAACATAACAATCATAATGATCAGGGATTGGGTTGCCAAGGAAATCAATTCAAAGCAGCGAGCATAAATTTATGATGACTTTAATTTCTCGATTAAAAACGTTGAGTAAAACACATTTCCTTACACAATAAGAGTACAGTAATGAAAGTGAAAGAACAATAATAATCTACCATTCAAATAAATGCATGTGTATTGTAGCCCAAGGTGACAACTACGAGTCGTTGCCCTGCGCACACTCCATCCAGCTCTCACTTGTCGACTGATGTGACTTCACCGATACATCCCAGCTAACGCTAGGGGTACTCTTCTTCCCCCTGAGCCCCCCGAGCCGCAAAGGGACCACACACACTAAGCCAAAGAATAGGTAGCACCCAGCTCGCCTCACAAGTTTGAGCTACCACTCGTTACCC
>JZKD02S1282255.1:0-12074 GCA_000966675.3 Picea glauca
CGACATAAAGAAACAGGTCAAGTCAAGAAGATAGGGATTCAAGTTAATAATATCTACATGTTACAGGTAGATGGTTTTGGTGCCATGATAGTCAAGGCCAAAACAATGGTGAGCCAGGATGAGGGTGAATTATGGCACAGAAGATTAGGCCATCTTCATCATGGAGCCTTGAAGATCATGCAGAAATTATCTACTGGACTTCCAAGGGGAACACTTGCTCAATCAGATCAGTGCAAGGGGTGCACCCTGGGGAAGTATGTAAAGTCCACCTTTCATGAAAAGGAGAACCATGCTTCTGTAATCCTGGAGATAGTTCACACGGATGTGTGTGGACCATTCTCAGTTGCTTCAATAGAAAAACACAGGTATTATGTTATTTTTGTTGATGACTTTTCTCGTAAATGTTGGATATTATTCATGCAGAAGAAAGATCAAACATTCTCAAAGTTCTGTGAGTTTAAAGCATTGGTAGAGAAAGAGTCGGGGAATCAAGTGAAAGCTCTAAGGAGCGATAATGGTGGAGAATACATCTCTAACAAATTCAAAGAATTCTGCAGCAGAGAAGGAATTCGAAGAGAACTCATAGCGCCTCATAACCCACAACAAAATGGGGTCGTGGAGAGAGAACAGAATGATCGTGGGTGCAGCACGAGCAATGTTGCATGATCAGGGCATACCATTGCATTTGTGGGTAGAAGCATGCAATACTGCGGTTTATGTGCATAACCGTTGTCCTCATAGATTACTTGGCATGAGTACACCTGAAGAATATTTTACTGGTAAGAAACCTGATGTTTCTCATTTTAAAATTTTTGGTTCATCTATTTATGTGCATGTAAACAAGGATGCCAAGAAGAAGCTAGAACTGACTACTGAAGTTGGGATATTTGTGGGGTACATAGAAACACCCCATAATTATCGTGTGTATTTTCCAAACATTAAGATGACTGTTATGCGACGGGATATAAAATTCGATGAGGGGAAAGCCATGCGGTTGTCGCTTGAGAGGGAGCTAGANCCAAGGATGAGTCTCAAGATGTGGATCAGCCACATGAAGAGGTTCATAGAGTGGAGGAAACCACTCAAGCAGAGCCATCCATCAGAAATGGCAGAAAGCGCACCACGGAAGCTAATAGATTGAGACTAGATGTTGCATAGAATATAGGAGACCCTATTTCACAGCGCAAGCAGAGACAATCTCCTGATCGATTTGTTGTATACATGACTCTTATGAGAAAATGTATTGTGACTGAACCATATTCCTTTCAGGAAGCAGTGAAGGACCCCACTTGGGTTGATGCTATGGTAGAGGAGTATGACTCCATTGTCAAAAATAGTGTATGGGAAATTGTCCCAAGACCGATTGGTAAATCAGTGGTAGGATCAAGATGGATCTATAAGGTAAAGCAAGTTGTTTATGGGATTGTGGAGAAATACAAGGCCAGGTTTGTGGCCCGGGGCTTCTCACAGATTGAGGGGATAGATTATGGTGAGACCTTTGCACCTATCACTAGGTACTCTTCCATAAGATCCATCCTTGCACTCTCAGCGCAGATGGGCTGGCACATTCATCAGATGGATGTAAAAAACTGTGTTCCTCAATAGGATCATTGAGGAAGAAGTGTACATTGAGCATCCAAAAGACTTTGAGACCTTTGATAGAGCGTCACATGTGTGTAGACTCAAGAGAGCACCGTATGGGCTGAAGCAAGCACCACGTGCTTGGTACACTTGGATAGACGGCTATCCAACTTAGTATCCAACTTAGCTTCCATTGAATCCATCTTCTTTTGTAGTTCATTTATGTCCCTACGCATTTATTCACCTTCATCAAGAGTCCAATTAGGATTTTCTGGAGGCTTATTTNATCTTGATTTTGAGGCGGTTCTGCTAGACAATATTTATTCTATTCTATCTCCCAAGTTTTGGCTCTTCTGGGTATGAAACTTTCTTTTAGGTAGTTCTCTGATATTTCTTCTCTGTAATTCCACAGGTCTGATCAAAATTGGATGTGCCAAGTGGAATTTACAGTAACTTCCTCACAACTTGTCGATTTTTGTCCTTTCCAGGAGATCTCACTTGTATAGCATTCCCCACACAAAATAATTGATATAAAATTCTAAAATTCACACCCAAAATAATAAAGACTGTCCACGATCCAATGAAACCAGTCCTACTCAATTTGGATACTCTAGCAAGAAGTTATGATTGTTTTACCTAGAACACCTTCTTAAGACTAGTCAGATACCCTATCTTACACAAGGTGTATCTACAAATTTAAGATGACCCAGAAGATGAACGTTTTACCAAAGATACCTTACTAATTTATGTAAATTTCCTCCATAGTTCAGGGTCTGAAACATTACAGAAAATGTTTTATAGCGAAAATTATGCAATGAATCATTTCAGGATTATTCTAGAACCCTATCTTGTATAAGCTGTATCTCCGAAAGTATAAGGCCTCAGGAGATAAATTTTGAACCCAACGTACCTTGATCTGTCTAATAAATATATTCCAAGTCGTTCCTTCTTAAATGTTGTAGAAAAAAAGTTATAGCGAAAATTCCATGATGTCTCAGATGTAGCAGGGAAACCCCAAGACCTTGAGCTCTGAAACCATATGTTAAGAACCAAACATCAATATAGCATAGGAAAACCTTAGGAAAAGTAATCAACGCCTTGAAAAAGAGATAATTTCAGATAATAAGCCTCTTTGAGGGGGTAACTTCCTTTTACCCCGCTTAAATGTTCAAGTACAAGATGATTCAAAATGAAAATGTCTCCTTGGTATATATATAGGAGACTAGGAGGTATAATTACAACTAATGGCCTAAATCCGACATAAATAAAATAATNTTTATGAACAGAAAAATACCCTTCTAGTAGATTCAACCACTTGTCTACAGCATCTGCATCTATCTGACCTTCAAATATAGGAATATCAAAGCTTATTTGTACCTTGAAGGGGGCGACGCCTCCGTTTGAAGAAGATGCATCACTTGTTGGTAGTCGCCGAAGGATTTGTGTGAAACTATCCATCATATCGTTCCTCTGTTGCATGAGGGATTCCTAAATCAATAGTTTGAAAGGATCTCCCATCCTGTCATCGTTCTTTTCTCTTGCCATGGGAGGTCGCTTAGGCGTGTGAGATCTTCTGTCCTCAAGAGAAAAACGATCAAGACCCAACTCTTTGTACTCTGACCTCATTGGGGACATGCATTAAGACAACAAGGAGTAGACCACTCTGATACCATTGATCCAGATTTTATGAGCAGAACAAAATGAATACAGATTATTAATAGGTGTTTAACACAAAATAACAGAGATACAGAAAAATTGGTTTTCTATTCAATAACGATATAAGATGAAACTGTAAAATGCAGCGGAAACAAGCTTGCTGGAATGGTGGCAGCTTATCTCCGAGAAGAGATGTGACAGAAGTGCGCATTCACAAGAAGAAGGTTACAATGAGGCTCTGAAGGCCTTTTTACAATAAGAAAGAATGCCAAAAACCCTAGACATCCAAAAACCTAACCCTAGGAGATGAAGCGCCAAAAGTCATGTGGGCCCCATTTGGGTAAGCTAGTACATCAACTTCCCGGGGTCATAAATTTTTCATATGATCTTCATTTTAGGCATGTGTGTTACCCATGATTTTGGTCGTCATGATGATGTATTGATTATGGTGTACTCGGGCTCTTCATTAGAACTTTCTCCAGAGAAAAGTTACATTCATCTCTTTTCAGAAATCACATTTTTGAGGAAGGTTCGCAGGCTACCAATACATTTGCCTACGAGAATGCATGATTCTCGCAGGCTGATTTAAGCCAGGGTGTGAGAAGTTTGCACTGTGTCTAACTACTAGGGTGCGAACCCTTTCTAAACAAGGGAAAAGGATGAATCCTCGAAGCTTCTAGAAGGGAATATTTTAGAAGGATGAGATGGCATTCGAATGGTTATCTAAGTACTGGCTTTCCTAATATTTTGGGATCATTCCTATCCAAGTAACTAATTCATTNGTTCAAGTACAAGATGATTCAAAATGAAAATGTCTCCTTGGTATATATATAGGAGACTAGGAGGTATAATTACAACTAATGGCCTAAAGCCAACATAAATAAAATAATATTACTAATATAATATGACCCAATTAAGGGGTAATGAGCCAATATTAGTGCTTAACAAAAGGTCATCATAACTTTCGACAGGGTAGTATTGTTCCTTAATAGCACCCCTGAAGGATTCCTAGGTGTCTGTGACTAAAAATAATGAGGTTTCCTCTATTTCCTTTTGCTCATAGAAAGTTTCCCCCCAATCTTTGAGATGGGGAATGGCTTTGAGGAGCGCAAAAGTAATCTTTTCTCTATTTGAAAATTTATGAACAGAAAAATACCCTTCTAGTAGATTCAACCACTTGTCTACAACATCTGCATCTATCTGACCTTCAAATATAGGAATATCAAAGTTTATTTGTACCTTGAAGGGGGCGATGCATCCGTTTGAAGAAGATGCATCACCTGTTGGTAGTCGCCGAAGGATTTGTGTGAAACTATCCATCATATCGTTCCTCTATTTCATGAGGGCTACCTAAATCAACAGTTTGAAAGGATCTCCCATCCTGTAATCTTTCTTTTCTCTTGCCATGGGAGGTCGCTTAGGCGTGTGAGAGCTTCTGTCCTCAAGAGAAAAAAACTCAAGACCCAACTCTTTGTACTCTGACCTCATTGGGGACATGCATTAAGACAACAAGGAGTAGACCACTCTGATACCATTGATCCAGATTTTATGAGCAGAACGAAATGAATACAGATTATTAATAGGTGTTTAACACAAAATAACAGAGATACAGAAAAATTGGTTTTCTATTCAATAACGAAATAAGCTGAAACTGTAAAATGCAGCGGAAACAAGCTTGCTGGAATGGTGGCAGCTTATCTCTGAGAAGAGATGTGACAGAAGCGCGCATTCACAAGAAGAAGGTTACAATGAGGCTCTGAAGGCCTTTTTACAATAAGAAAGAATTCCAAAAACCCTAGACATCCAAAAACCTAACCTTAGGAGATGAAGCGCCAAAAGTCATGTGGGCCCCATTTGGGTAAGATAGTACATCAACTTCCCGGGGTCATAACTTTTTCATATGATCTTCATTTTAGGCAAGTGTGTTACCCATTATTTTTGTCGTCATGATGATGTATTGATTAAGGTGTACTCAGGCTCTTCATTAGAACTTTCTCCAGAGAAAAGTTACCTTCATCTCTTTTCAGAAATCACATTTTTGAGGAAGGTTCGCAGGCTACCAATACATTTGCCTGTGAGAATGCATGATTCTTGCAGGCTGCTTTAAGCCAGGGTGTGAGAAGTTTGCACTGTGTCTAACTACTAGGGTGTGAACCCTTTCTAAACAAGGGAAAAGGATGAATCCTCGAAGCTTCTAGAAGGGAATCTTCTAGAAGGATGAGATGGAATTCGAATGGTTATCTAAGTACTGGCTTTCCTGATATTTTGGGATCATTCCTATCCAAGCAACTAATTCATTCTCTCTTATATATTGAGAGGATTCTCATGGAAGAGGTTGGCAAGCAAACAAGCAAGAAGCTTATTGGAGAATTAGTGAAAGATTGTGTGAAGGACTAAAGCTACAACGGCTATAGAACTCCAGTAAGGTTATCAAAAGTGGTTGATCTTCTTCATGCAAGTGAGAAAGTGTGTGTGTCAAATCCAGGAGCCATTGAAAGGAGGTTTGCAACATCAAGGCTCAGGTTGTAATCTTTGMTTTCCATCAATATAATACAGTAATATGTCCCTTTCCCATAAAGTTAAGTCTACTTTATTGTATAACTCCTTGATCATATACATCAATTAACTATTGAATATATTGAGTTGTTTTTACTTCAATTGGTTTGATTTGTTTTGGTCTTGACGGCACAAGAGCATTGGAGCAAAGCTGGAACAACAAAGACCTAAGGAAGCAATCATAAGATATGTTCATGATTCTTGCCTCCTATTTCATTCAATAGTTCAAATCTAGGGAAAGAGTATTATTCTATCTTGCTTTGTTCTAGATCCAAGTGGATCTAGGGAGATCGGTTTGTGTCTCCACTTACGGATTTATCCAATAACAAAATTGGCGAATCCACTAGGGAAAATCCCTTTTTCTTTGTGGCCTTTTTCTTTTTTCTGTGGCCATTTTCTCTAGTTTCATTTTTCTCCTGTCTTATCAGTCTCCGAGTCTTCAAGATATCCTGATAGACCTTCTGAGTCTAGAAGCCTTTTTGAATTTTGCTTCAATTTTGCTTCAATTTTTGTTATGTTCAGGAGTTCTCACACTGCAATCCATTGCAGCCTGCAAGGATTTGGAGGGTTCGCACTCTTAACATAAGTTTTAGTGCGAGAACCTTGCACCTTGTTAAAGGGTCATCTACGAGAATCATAGATTCTCGCACTGTGTAACACTACTTGCCTGCAAACAATATTTTTCAAAATTTTGAAATTGAGTTTTGGTTTTTCTAACTGCTCAGATTAGTTGAATTACCTCTTTTGGGTTTCTTGGATCATTGATTGATATGTTTCTTTCTTTAGTTTTCATGCGTGAATAGTTTTAAGGTTTCAAGGTTTTTCTAGTCCTTTGTGTCTTGACTTTCGTTTCTTGACTCTTATTGGAAAAATCATTCTCTCTGACTTCAGGAGTTGAGTGTGTCTGATTGGTTGAGAACCAGTGATTGGTTGAAAGTTGAGNCTTTATTGTATAACTCCTTGATCATATACATCGATTAACTGTTGAATATATTGAGTTGTTTTTACTTCAATTGGTTTGATTTGTTTTGGTCTTGATGGCACAAGAGCATTGGAGCAAAGCTGGAACAACAAATACCTAAAGAAGCAATCATAAGGTATGTTCATGATTCTTGCCTCCTATTTCATTCAATAGTTCAAATATAGGGAAAGAGTATTATTCTATCTTGCTTTGTTCTAGATCCAAGTGGATCTAGGGAGATTAGTTTGTGTCCGCACTTATGGATTTATCCAATAACAAAATTGGCGACTCCACTGGGGAAAATCCCTTTTTATTTGTGTCCTTTTTCATTTTTCTGTGGCCATTTGCTCTAGTTTCATTTTTCTCCTGTCTTATCAGTCTCTGAGTCTTCAGGATATCCTGATAGACCTTCTGAGTCTAGAAGCCTTTTTGAATTTTTCTTCAATTTTCAAAATTTTTGTTATGTTCAGGAGTTCTCACACTGCAATTCATTGCAGCCTGCAAGGATTTGGAGGGTTCCCACTCTTCACATAAGTTTCAGTGTGAGAACCTTGCACCTTGTTAAAGGGTCATCTGCGAGAATCATAGATTCTCACATTGTGTAACACTACTTGCCTGTGTACAATATTTTTCAAAATTTTGAAATTGAGTTTTGGTTTTTCTAACTGCTCATATTAGTTGAATTACCTCTTTTGGGTTTCTTGGATCATTGATTGATATGTTTCTTTCTTTAGTTTTCATGCGTGAACAGTTTTAAGGTTTCAAGGTTTTTCTTGTCCTTTGTGTCTTGACTTTTGTTTCTTGACTCTTATTGGAAAAATCATTCTCTCTGACTTCAAGAGTTTAGTGTGTCTGATTGGTTGAGAACCAGTGATTGGTTGAAAGTTGAGTACTTGATTTTTCTCATTTGCTTATTGTTTTGAAAGAACATTTTTGTTTGCATTGAGAAGACTCATTGGTTTGCTCTTTGTTTTTTGCTTTCATTGAAAGAGTTGATTGGGTTGTTATTGCTTGATTCTTTATGATTTGATTTTCTACTCTCTCATTAGTATAGTGAGAGTTCTTTTTGGAAAGTGAACAACAAGTTTTTCTTTCAAGAAATTGTTTTTGTCTTTTAGAAAACATTGAAAATCAAAATTTAGAGATTGTTGAAGTCTTTGAAAAAGACATATAAATAATTGTCATTTGCTAAATGATTGTTTGTGTTGACATTTGAAAGGAAATTTTGCATTGTAGTACAGGCTTGATCTTGAAATTTTTTCTCTCTCCCATATATAGGATTCATTGAACGAAAAGTTATACATTTCATTCTCATCCTTGCATCATTGGGTCAGAGTCATACAACACGAGTTTCACTTATGTTACCTTTGAGTAAACAACAGCTTTTAAAAACACTGCGTAATCTTAAAATTTATCTAGTAACTCTTTTCTAGGGATCTTGTACACCAACATTTAGCTAGGCTAGTTCTTTGGAGTAGGAAGAGAGATACACTCTCCAAAATCTCAAAAACCACAATAGCATCTTGAGTTAGGGAGTGTTAAATTCCATTTGCAACATATTGTCCTGGGAAGCCCTTCTAACACAAGGGTCAAGAACTAGGTCGCATTGGTGTTGGCAGAGTTACTNATACAGTAATATGTCCCTTTCCCATAAAGTTAAGTCTACTTGATTGTATAACTCCTTGATCATATACATCGATTAACTGTTGAATATATTGAGTTGTTTTTACTTCAATTGGTTTCAGCTGTTTTGGTCTTGACGACATAAGAGCATTGGAGCGAAGCTAGAACAACAAAGACCTAAGGAAGCGATCATAAGGTATGTTCATGTTTCTTGCCTCCTATTTCATTCAATAGTTAAAATCTAGGGAAAGAGTATTATTCTGTCTTGCTTTGTTCTAGATCCAGGTGGATCTAGGGAGATCGGTTTGTGTCCACACTTACAGATTTATCCAATAACAAAATTGGTGACTCCACTGGAGAACAATCCCTTTTTCTTTGTGGCCTTTTGCATTTTTCTGTGACCATTTGCTCTAGTTTCATTTTTCTCCTGTCTTATCAGTCTCCGAGTCTTCAGGATATCCTGATAGACCTTCTGAGTCTAGAAGCCTTTTTGAATTTTGCTTCAATTTTTGTTATGTTCAGGAGTTCTTGCACTGCAATCCATTCAGCCTGCGAGAATTTGGAGGGTTCGCACCCTGCACATAAGTTTCAGTGCGAGAACCTCACATCTTGCTAAAGGGTCATCTGCGAGAATCATAGATTCTCGCACTATGTAACACTACTTGCCTGCGAACAATATTTTTCAAAATTTTGAAATTGAGTTTTGGTTTTTCTAACTGCTTAGTTCAGTTGAATTACCTCTTTTGGGTTTCTTGGATCATTGATTGATATGTTTCTTGCTTTAGTTTTCATGCGTGAACAGTTTTAGGGTTTCAAGGTTTTTCTTATGCTTTGTGTCTTGACTTTCATTTCTTGACTCTTATTGGCAAAATCATTCTCTCTGACTTCAGGAGTTGAGTGTGTCTAATTGGTTGAGAACCAGTGATTGGTTGAAAGTTGAGTACTTGGTTTTTCTCATTTGCTTATTGGTTTGAAAGAACATTTTTGTTTGCATTGAGAAGACTCATTGGTTTGCTCTTTGTTTTTTGCTTTCATTGAAAGAGTTGATTGGGTTGTTATTTCTTGATTCTTTATGATTTTATTTTCTACTCTCTCATTGGTATAGTGAGAGTTCTTTTTGGAAAGTGAACAACAAGTTTTTCTTTCAAGAAATTGTTTGTCTTTTAGAAAACATTGAAAATCAAAATTTAGAGATTGTTGAAGTCTTTGAACAAGACACATAAAGAATTGTCATTTGCTAAATGATTGTTTGTGTTAGCATTTGAAAGGAAAATTTGCATTGTAGTACAACGTTGATCTTGAAATTTTTTCTCTCTCCCATATATAGGATTCATTGAATGAAAAGTATACATTTCATTCTCATCCTTGCATCATTGGATCAGAGTCATACAACACGATTTTCACTTCCGTTACCTTTGAGTAAACAACAGCTTTTAAAAACACTGCATAATCTTAAAATTTATCTAGTAACTCTTTTCTAGGGATTTTTTACACCAACATTTAGCTAGGCTAGTGCTTTGGAGTAGGAAGAGAGATACACTCTCCAAAAGCTCAAAACACACAATAGCATCTTGAGTTAGGGAGTGTTAAATTCTATTTGCAACATATTGTCCTGGGAAGCCCTTCTAACACAAGGGTCAAGCACTAGGTTGCATTGGTGTTGGCAAAGTTACTCACCCTGCTTTGTTGACATCGGTGTAGAGATTGCACGTATTACGGGGGTCACTCGGAGGTACACCCATAATGATGAGTGGAAGCCTTTTGAGTTGATTTCGGGCTAGATACCCTGCCCTTGCATGTGGATCAGACTGTCGATTGTTCCCCCAGGCTGTACTGTTGTTTGTGGTGACCTTAGTGGCCTTTCTCTCTAGGTTCTTACCCAAGGTGAATGTGGAGGGGAAAGTCTTCACGGTACCTGGAATTGACGTTGATCAAACTCACTCAGGCTCCTTGGAGGGTATACCCACGATTATGTGTGGGAGCTTGCACCAGGGTGTAAGTCCGNGAAAAATCATTCTCTCTGACTTCAGGAGTTGAGTGTGTCTGATTGGTTGAGAACCAGTGATTGGTTGAAAGTTGAGTACTTGATTTTTCTCATTTTCTTATTGTTTTGAAAGAACATTTTTGTTTGCATTGAGAAGACTCATTGGTTTGCTCTTTGTTTTTTTCTTTCATTGAAAGAGTTGATTGGGTTGTTATTGCTTGATTCTTTATGATTTGATTTTCTGCTCTCTCATTAGTATAGTGAGAGTTCTTTTTGGAAAGTGAACAACAAGTTTTTCTTTCAAGAAATTGTTTTTGTCTTTTAGAAAACATTGAAAATCAAAATTTAGAGATTGTTGAAGTCATTGAAAAAGACATATAAAGAATTTTCATTTGCTAAATGATTGTTTGTGTTGACATTTGAAAGGAAATTTTGCATTGTAGTACAGGCTTGATCTTGAAATTTTTTCTCTCTCCCATATATAGGATTCATTGAACGAAAAGTTATACATTTCATTCTCATCCTTGCATCATTGGGTCAGAGTCATA
The DNA here is from genome assembly GCA_000966675.3 of Picea glauca. Taxonomy (NCBI): domain Eukaryota; kingdom Viridiplantae; phylum Streptophyta; class Pinopsida; order Pinales; family Pinaceae; genus Picea; species Picea glauca. The sequence goes on from JZKD02S1282255.1 coordinate 10,910, forward strand.
CAACACGAGTTTCACTTCTATTACCTTTGAGTAAACAATAGCTTTTAAAAACACTGTGTAATCTTAAAATTTATCTAGTAACTCTTTTCTAGGGATCTTGTACACCAACATTTAGCTAGGCTAGTGCTTTGGAGTAGGAAGAGAGATACACTCTCCAAAATCTCAAAACCCACAATAGCATCTTGAGTTAGGGAGTGTTAAATTCCATTTGCAACATATTATCCTGGGAAGCTCTTCTAACACAAGGTTCAAGCACTAGGTCGCATTGGTGTTGGCAGAGTTACTCACCCTGCTTTGTTGACATCAGTTTAGATATTTCACGTATTACGGGGGCCACTCGGAGGTATACCCACAATGATGAGTGGAAGCCTTTTGAGTTGATTTCGGGCTTGATGCCCTGCCCTTGCATGTGGATCGGACTGTCGTCTGTTCCCCCAGGCTGTACTATTGTTTGTGGTGACCTTAGTGGCCTTTCTCTCTAGGTTCTTACCCAAGGTGACTGTGGAGGGGAAAGTCTTCACGGTACCTTGAATTGACATTGATCAAACTCACTATGGATCCTTGAAGGGTATACCCATGATTATGTGTGGGAGCTTGCACTAGGGTGTAAGTCCGTTAAGCAGGTCATCAACGTAACTTTTCCACCCTAGCCTCGCCCCTTCTCATCTCATTATTGAGACGTTGGATTTCATCACCAACTAGTGGCTTCGAAATTACAAGGTCTTGTCTGCTTGGTGATTTCTTCCTAGATTTTGTTTCCTAGCGCGTGTTGATTGTTTCTCGAAGTTGGCCATAGGAATTTCTTCACGGAACTTGTTACTTGTCCACAATAGCTCCCCCACGTTGCTCACGTAGAATGCAAGGCTTATCTCCAGAGCATCTGGATGAGTCACAACCTTTGCCTACAGCTACACTTGAGGATTCTCCTTAGCACAGTGACACTACAGTTGTTACCACACCCCAAGTGGAATCAACGGATTCTCTAGAACCTTTCCAAATTAATAATACTAGAGAAGACTATCGAATTTGTCGTGGTGAACGACCTTTTGTTCTCGATGTGTTTCGATTTATCGTGAAACACATGATTCTCTGAGAGATTCACACATTTATGGTGATCGCAATGGATAACGGTGGAATATATCTAATTTCCAAATAAGTCTACAAG
>JZKD02S1282277.1:6494-16510 GCA_000966675.3 Picea glauca
GCTGCTGATATGTACTTTCCTGAAGCTGAATAATAAATCTCTCTCTCTCTCGTTGGGTTTCCCCACATTGGGGTTTTCCCTGGCATTTGCCTAAATTTTTGTGAGTTATGGGTTGCTGTCCATTGTGTATTTCCGTTGCATATTTTGCTTAACAATGTGTATTTTTGCTTATAGAAATTTTTGAATGTGGGTATTCATTTCTGAAATTTAAGAAGACAGTTATCTCTAGGTTGCTAAGTGTTTGACGAAATGTATGAATGAAATATTTCTGATTTTGTCATTAGAAAATCTACAAATTATGATATTCAATCAACCATAAAGTATTATTAGATGATTAAGCCCAAGGTTTGATTACTTAATGAATTAAGGGTTTTTTAAGATTGTAAAGTTTTAGTTACCCTTATTAAGTATTTCACCAAAAACCTCCTCCCCCGGTTGCCAAATAGCTGCTGGATGCTCAAGATAGTGAAGCAACAAGGCCCACCCTAGCTGTCACAGTTAGCCCAAAGAATTGAGTTTTTACGGAAATGACACTCCTTCATGCTGTGAGACCGTCCCCGACCTATCACCTTCCATTGTCCTCCTCAATCCCCGTTTTAGATGGTGAAGATGGTGGTTTTAGGTACCCTATTAAGTCTATTAAGTTAATATATCAATTAGGTAGACTTTTAGGTATATTTTAGAGTATTTTGATGATTTTAAGATGCCTTAAAAGTGTGATTTATTGTCAAGGCCGAAACTCACTTCAGCTTATTATGTGTGTTACTTAAGCTTAGAAATAAAGAGCATTAACACATGTAAAGCATTGAAAAATAGCTGAAATAAAGATTTAGTTCACTACCGTGCACTAGATCATTAACATATGTAGCTTGCTATGAAAGAAAACTTAAACCACAAAGGCAAGGGCAACTTGCCAACAAGAGATGAAAGATTATCACATTTATCTTATGTTTGTTGAAAGCATAAGGATTAAAACATTAAGTGTGAAGAAAAAGAGAAAGATTTAAGCATATGCCTACACTATCAACTTATCCAATGAACATTAACCTCAAGTGTGTGTTGACAAATGGCCTTAAGATGTTAAAGCATGTAAAGCAAAACCATTCACTAAACTATTGAAGCATTAAGCATTCAAGGTGTTAGATTTAAGCATGTAAGAAAGAGATAGATCTAGATATGGCTTAAGCATGCAAKAAATCTAAATAAGTTGATTATGCCCAATAGGCTTAAGCCTTAAACTAAGGATTAGTATGTGAGAGATCTAGATCTAGAACATTGTAATCCAATAAAGCATAGAAGATCAACAACACATATTAAAACGTTAGCCTTACTATTTGGGGTATTCCTCTCCCAAAAGGTAGGCAATTATTAAGCTTATTTATCTTAGAAATAACTTGAGAAAAGAGAGAAATGACTTGCAAGAAAGGGCAAGCTAAAGAAACAAGCAAGCAACTCTACAAGATAAACCACCAACCCCCACGTCCTAGCTCAAGAAGTGCTCAAAAAAATAAAAAAAAAGTAGATTTACACTTAACCTAAGTTACCCAAGGCTCACACGTGGGAGGAGGCCGTACCACTCCTTCTCCCAAGTTAATAAGCCACTAAATCAGCAAGAAAACAAGTAGATCTATGCACAAGAAGCCCTAAAAAATTGAAGGAAAATGTTGAGAAATAGCTACCAACTTGCATGAGGGTCTTGGAGTGTTGTGTGGACGTTTTTGGGTAGCCAAACCCCCTCAACCAGATCTGAAACTTGCAAAAACCAGCAAGGTATACTTGCTAGAAATGCTACACACAACAATACAAGTGAAGAAAAACTTTTGCGTTTTAGGGCAAAAAAATTTTCTTAAAATTTTTTTAATGAAAAATTTATATTTTGATGACCATAAAACTATGTTAAGCTAGCTGAAAATGTGTATGGAATGAGCGCATATAGAGAATGAACAATAGATAGAGAAGAGAGGAGTTTATGTGTCTCAAGGGAGGACTCTTCCTTGAGGCAATCCCAATGAAGCCCTTGAAGCCAAACCTGCAAGATCTAACACAATGGCATGCATACAATAGATAATATGGATGATTAAGCTAATAAGATGAAATACTTGCACCCTATCTAGCTAATCAACATATATAGATCTACAAGACTACTCTTTGTTAGATCTATTCAAATAAAATACTTTACCTAAGATCTATCTATGCCATCATCATATTAAATCAAAACAAGTTTACCTCATGTGTTGAAAGAACAAAAATACTTGTTGCTCTTCCAAAATTCCTCCAAAGCTTCACCTTTATTATTACTCAAGAAAATGGATCTTGGAGAAATACTTGCTCCAAAGCCAAAGAATGGAAGATGGAACAAGAAGAGAGACAGAGAGAGAGTGGAAAGTCAAGTAGCATAACAATAGCTCAAGATATGGTGAAGAGGAAGTGAGGAGATGGATCTATTTATACTTGGAGAGGCGAACTCAACCCTCTTGGATCAATGCCAAGTGTCCACCACCAAGCACAAGATGAGATCCCAAGGGTAGGGCGCACCATCTAGGGTGTAGATGAGTGTGGAAAATGTTGGGATCAAGCAAAGGGTAGTGGGAGGCTATGGGATACGTGCTAAAGGAGTGGAGAGAGTTAAATAATTTTTTAAAAAATATTTTGGAAATTTCCAAGTGGGGGGGGGGGGTTAACTCCTCAAGGAGGGCGCACCACTTGGGGGAAAGACAAAGAAAGGGAGGCAATTAATGAGGGGAGTGGAGTGGATCCACTCTAGGAGGTGACGTGGGGGATAAGGGAGAGCACACCGACCAAGGGAAGGGCCCAACACCCAATGAAAACCCAAGATCTAACATTATACTCACAAGGGGGGCGTAACTTTCCTAGGAGGGCATGAGGGTTTGAGTGGGTGAGGTGTGAGGGGTCTAGAAAAAAGGTTAAAACAAGTTGGGTGGGTAGGTTTAAGCTAGGAAACCTCTCTCTTATCTTTTTCCACCTTCAATCATCCTTTTAACTCATTATTGCAATTTTACAATTTTGCCATGTTTGGACTCTAGCAATTAAAATTGCTGTTTTTGACTGATTGACACTCCGGGTGGACAAACCCATAGCAAAAGTTGTTTGACTGAGCTGAAACTTGGTCCATGGATGTAGGGGGTGCAATTCATTTCTTTTGAGCACAAATACCCCTATCAAAAGTCCAAGGACCTAGTTTTTACAATTTTTGCTCAAAAATAGTCCATTAATTAAATAATTAAACCTCCAAACTTAGGGAAATTTAATTAAAAATTAATTAATTAAAAAAAACTACTTTAGACTCGATGAAATTCCGCAAAACTTTCTAAGATGTCTTGCATGGTCATTTACAATGATTCCTAACAATAGTTACCAAACTATAAACCCACTGGAACACCGCTCACCACTTTGGAGGAATTATTGCAAGTGTGAGGGAAAAACTCAAGGGAGATCAATAAGGCTAAAAATCCCAATTGATAACCTGAGGATAAAAAACTCTCGGTGAAAGGAACTCTCTCAGTGAACCGATCCCAAGGTAATTGACCTAGACATGATCCATGCAGACCTATTACATTATTGACCCACACATGGGTGTGGAAATTCCAGTTACAAAAAGAAGTGCTAGGGCCAAACATGCCTTGTAGAACCAAAATCTTCGACAAATGAGCATTTGATGATGCATCTCTTCATGGCACATGGAGTTGACCACCTATGTTGGAGAGGCGGTCAACAACTCCTATTGAAGCAATTGCTATGGTGCGTCTCATAAGATATCTAAAAAAAATTGAACAAATGGAAGACGATCGTTGGCCTAAGGTTGTCTTCAATAACATATTGTGCAAAAGAAAGAAGACGTGGATGCGGAAAAATATTAAATGGCTTAGTAAATGGGATGTTCACTTGAACAGGTGCCCTACGAACAGTAAAGAGATAAAGACTTTTGTTATGGATAGGTTCCACAAGCAAACTTGGGATAAAGGGCTAGGGAGAAAGAAAGAGTGTTGTATTGAAGAGTTTAACCCCACTTACAATCACCAGCAAAAAGCATACATAGGGGCCAATATATCTTGGAGAGCCAAAATGCTTATTGCTCAATTAAGAACCAATTCCCATCAACTCCGTTGTGAAACCGAGCGTTGGAAAAGACCAAAGGAAGCTTGGGAAGAAAGGGTGTGTATGTTTTGCACCTCTGGAAAAGTGGAAACAGAAAAACATTTCATTTTAGAAAGTGAAGCCTTCAAAGACAGTAGGGGCAGCTATGTAAGCATCTTGACAACTAGCTCTTGGGATAATCTATTCAGCGAGGGGACAATGGAGAAATTGGGGGAGCTCATCATCAAGTTGAACAGGAAAAGGGCTGAAATGCAGAAATCAGTGTGTGAGACGGTCTGTCCCATAGGCCATTGTTAGTCTCGTGGACGTTAAAATAATTTCTTTCTTTCTTTCTCGCAATACAATTTCTCACAAGCAATAAATTGATCTCATTAATCTACTCTAAAAATTTTCAAAGACATTTTCACAAGGCAATCTACATTTTCAGCAGCATTACACATTTCACATATTTGGCACTGGTCTCATTATTTACTTTTAAGCCATTTACTTCAAGTACTTATATTTGCTTCGAATCTTTTTTCCATTTTATCTTGAAGTATCTAATTTGATTATGGTTATTTACTTGCAAGTACATGTATCCTTTGATTATATTTTATGCAAGTATTTCCTTAATTGAATATCTTCTCTATAAGCATTTATTGTGATGAATGAATGATATATGCTGTTAGTATAGACCTATCTTTTGTGTATTTTTCTTTGCAATAAACTCCTAGAATACTACTTTTGCTTAGATTTAATTTTTAAGTCTTAGAATATTTTCTCTAGGGACTACCCCCCTTGGCTTTGCTAGGAGTCGAGGATCAGGTGACAACACCTTGACTTGAGACTTGCTCCCAAGGATACACCAAGTGGATTGAAGATTTCTTCCACATCACCCAGGTGTGTATAAAGGTGGCAATAGTACCGAACCGGCTGAGTCATGCTTTGACTCGGCCTATTCAGTACCAAACCGACTTTCCGAACCAAGCTCTGGGTCAAGTCGATATGGTCACTGGTCAACTTGGGCGAGTTGACTCGGACTGATTTTTAAAATTATGGTTGCATCATGAAGAGGAACTAGATAAAAAGAAGGGTGTTGAAATAATGTAACTGCAAAGAGTATTCTTATTATTATTGATATATTATTCATAGGATCAATCCCCATTGTGGATTGATCATGTCGGTTATTGTAAAAGGACCAAATCCCCTTTTGCGGATTGGTCAAAGACAATTGTAATAGGCAGAATAAGAAGTCGGCCCCAATAGTTATTAAAGAGACCCAAAAATATAATAAAGGTGGGTTTACCCACCCAGTTTGAGAAGTCGGCCCTGCYAGTGAAGAGACACTTCACACGTGCCAGACTTGTATAAATAAAGGAGGCTAGCGCCTCACTTAGACACAACTCACTTGCTCGGTTTGAGAGACAAGTTCTGATCTGTTACCGGCAAAGGAGAGAGAGAGTGGTGCATATCTAGGAGAGGACTTTCTGTATTAGCATAAGAGATCTCTTGGCATTATATTGGCTATCTATATTAAGGAAGTTTTGCTAGGTTTTCTTCCCCTAGAGGGTTTCCTAGGATAAATGTTGTGTCTCTTGTGATTGTGTATTTCTCAGTGATTTTGGATTATGCTATTGTTATCTAATGAAATGCAAACATCTATAATAATGGCTTAAACATTAACAAAGGGAACGAGAGGAGAGATTATTCTGTGGAAGCAGACAACTGGTTTACTATATGGAAGTGGTTGTGTGCAAATTAGGATAGGTGCTGGCATCTGATAAGATGAAAATGGCTGTTCAACATGTTGATTTCTCTACTAACTGTTGTGTTAAAGGTTTAACTAAGTATTTGTTGGGACTTGGTACAACTGAGGTCATTTAGGAAAGATTGGATGTGGAAGCTTAGTGTTAATACTGTGGATGCATGGTGGTCACTGATATTGGGAAGTGTGGAGCAGTGGTTTGACAGAGGGAGGAAAAGAAAGAAATTGGATACCCAATGCCTCTGAATAAGGAGGTTAAGATTTTTTTTAAACAAGGGAAGTCTGATGCAGGAGCATCCTATTCTCTTCCTCAAACAAATGTTGACTGTGTTGGAAGGACCGTGAAAAAGAACAGGTGGGGTTGATCTGTTCATAACAAAGCCATGTCAGATAGACTAACAGAATGAACTCCTTCATGAATTTAATTGATGAATCCACATTAACTCCTGAACAGCTAGAAGTTTTCCATTCCTGAACATTCGCCACGCCTGTGGATATACTCCAGAAGAAAAGGCAGATGCTGCTGATTGATTACAAATGTTTAACGGGGAATTCAAGTTTCTGATTTCTTCCAACAACCCAGATCTAGCTTTTTGGGCTTCCAGTGATCTGAAATTGCAGCCATGACTGGGACTGGAGTTTGTTTGGGGAATTTTACCAGAAACCTGTGTTTGTATCGGGAGGTTGAAGATCCTTGCCAGTTATAAGAGGGGGATAGAATAATAGTAGAAAAACAGGGATTGTATGCACAGTGGTGCATTAATATGCCTATGGGCATTTGAGTTGATCGGAGGATCATTCTATAAGTGGACTGAGAGGGGATACTTAGTCTTGGCTAAATGCCTCCATGTTTTCTCTCTTCTGGTTGTATCCATCAGATATATTACTGTATGAGTTTGTTTTTGGGCTTGTTGAGTTAGTTTGTGTGTTGAAGTAGTTCTTAGGCCCATGTGAGAGAGCCATTGTTGTGAATTTGTGAAAGCTTAAGAACTTGTGTGTAAAATTAAGTGAGTAATCAGATTATTATAATTCTTCTCTTCAAATGAGTTACATGTTTATGTGTGTTCTGAGATCTGCATTTGTCAGCAAACGGCTGGCTTTTTTTGAATGCACACACACACAGACAGCAGTCCGTCTATGTTTAGTTTGATTTTGGGTGCACCCCATCTTCTTTTTTCCAAGGAAAAAGTCGTCATTTCTATTCGAGGAGAAAAGAAATCACACTTTTAATGTGTTTCACACTTTATCAAAGTTAAGGGGCCTCAAAATCCACCTTTCAGTTTTAGATCTCAAAAGAGATTCTTCGGGAGGTATTTTATCATATTAATAAGCATTCTAACTCCACTGATTTTGAAACTAAACATAAGAAACAAAGTATGGATGGATGAAATCATCGATCCTGCCTTTTTTCCCTTTCATCTTCTTAAAGTCAATCCATTCTCTTGAAGACGATTCCACAGGACTATCTGTAATTCAGAATTCATATTTCCACCACAGATAGGGAGTACGTAGGGAGTACCAACTCCTTATTGGAATCGGAACTTTCTGATTCATGAGTTCTTTTTATTCCTTTCGATGGAGCTTCCTTAACAACTTCCATCACCGAGGGGTAAAACCTGCATTCTTATCTTCCTTACTACTAACTAGCCTCTGAGGGGAGAGTTGTTTTCTTAGTTGGGACTTCTAGTCAAGCAGTGTTAACCTTCTCTGAATCTGGGTTTGCTGATTTTATTCATTCTGTTCACCTTCATCATACTGCAAAGGTCGGTCACAAGATTGCCAGCATTTTGATTTTGGTTTGAGCCCTTTTTTCCTTGGTGGATGAGCCCGTGCATGAGGGCAAGTATCCTGAAGATGATCTGTTTGTTGGCAGATCCAGCACCGAAATGCTGTATACTCATAGTCCAAGACCCGAGTCCATCTAATTTTTTTTCGTTGAGAATCATTTTCTCTGGTAAACCAATCTACCCTGTTTTCTGTCTGCATCACACTACTATTTTAAGAAAATGTTTAACTGCTGGTAATTCATTTTCTTGAGTCTGGGTTTGAATGATTGGCTGCCACTATTATGCACGTATTTTGAAGGTAATTTACCTCCATTGTATTTTCTGATCATTTCATAATCATATTAAGGTTTATAAGTTTAATTAGTGTTCCTAAATTTTTACGTCTTAGGGTGTTGTATCTTGACATGTTTCATTGATTGCTTTATAGGTAACTTTTCAAGTCAATTTTTTAATTTGAAATCTATGATTTCAATCTGATTTTTATATCTGTACAGGTGGAAATAATCATGCATGTTGTTTTTTCAGGCTTATGCTCTTATTGCCAAAGGTGTTCGATTAGTCTGCACTAATGTGACAGGGAAAAATGCCAAGAATGTCGTTTTGAGAACACAGGGAAGTGGTTCCATCAAGGATAATATAGTAACAGTCTTTGGTACCAAGACACTTGCATGTTTAGACCCTTTAGACATCTGTGTCTCAGATGGATGCCGTCTTGAAGGATTTTTGTCTAAGCCTGGATCTGGAAGTGGAAGGGCTTCAGGAGATCGACAGTTTGTCTATGTGAATGGCCGTCCTGTGGACATGCCGAAAGTGACGAAACTTTTGAATGAGCTATACAAATCTTATAACTCTCAGCAATATCCTATGGTTATCTTAAATTTCATCCTTCCCACTACAGCATATGATGTGAATGTAACGCCAGACAAAAGAAAGATTTTTCTTCATGATGAAGGCCTTCTCATGTCTGCTCTAAGAGAGTCCTTAGAAAAAAATTATGCTCCTAACAAATATACTTATGCTATTAATAACTTTGAAAGTGACTCACAGTTGGGGCTCACATGCTTCCCATTGTTATCATCACAGAATGCGGAAACAAAGGATCCTTCTTGCGTGGAGGATTGTGAGATGATTGAAGATGTAAACGATAAAGGGAATTCAATTTTGGAAGAAAATAGGCCAAACATTTACAATGAAGAGCTGCTTCAAGAGTCCATTGAAGAGGCTGTGGATACTCTGAACCAGAAAGCTGATGGTGTGTTGACTGAAACAATGCCTGATGCATGTGACCGTAAAGCTAGCACACCACTTGTAGATTTCATGTCATTGCAGTGTGGAAGTTCAGCTTATAAACTTGAAACTCCTGTGAAGCAGGCTAAGTCTTCAATAGTACAAGCAGAAAAATCTTCCTTGCTGCGAGCAGCAAAGGATGCATTGAGTTCCCATATGAAGCCTGTGCAATCCAAGCTTACAGGGTTTGTAACTCAAAACAAGAGGCAGTATGAAGAAGGATCTTCACTTAGTGAAGAACCACTGTTGAAAAAGGGGTCATTTTGTTCCGAAGCAAAGACTAATTCTATGAAGAAAGAAACTATGAAAGTTTCAAGGTTAGGATTTTGTTCAGGAAAGGATGTATGTGCTGTGCGCAGTTCGACTTCTAAAGGTGAAGATCAAAGTGATTTTCAAGAAATACAGAATTCAAGAGAAGATATATGCCCTCATGTTGAAAGTTTTGAACAGCTGTCAGAAGAACAAAGAGGAAGTCTACAGGTAACATTTCAGACATGGTCAGATAAGTTTTCTTGTGATGCGTTTCCAAGTAATTTTTAATCTGTTTATCTTTAATATCGGGACACTGTCTAGTCGTTGCCAATGTTTGTCCTTACAATAGTAGTTTTGACTTTCTCTTGATTATATATCCGCCCTCATGTTGAAAGTTTTGAACAGCTGTCAAAAGAACAAAGGGGAATTCTACAGGTAACATTTCAGATGTGGTCAGATGAGTTTTCATGTGATGCATTTCCAAGTCATTTTTAATCCGTTTGTCTTTAGTATGGGGACACTGTCTATTTGTTGCCAATGTTTATACTTACAATGATAGTTTTGATTTTCTTTTGATGATATGTCCCTTCTTTAGAAGATTTTAGAGATAAAAAATCTATATGTGACGTCCTTCTGAAAAGGACAGCTACTGGGAGTTTAGTCTATTTATGTTTCAGGTTTCTTCTGATAGCTCTTCTCTTGGGCATGCTTTATGCAGTGTTCCACGGGGACACGTCCCCCAGGGTGGGGGACGCAGGGGACGCGTTCCCCACGTCCCCGGGACGGGGGGACTCCAGGGGGGACGTTTCCCTAAAACCTAAGTAAGAAGT
>JZKD02S1282277.1:42757-53160 GCA_000966675.3 Picea glauca
TAGTTCTTTGCATTTCAATAGATAAGAGCAACATAAGAACAAGATAAATGAGAAATACACATTCACAAGAGACACAACATTTATCTTGGGAAACCCTCTAGGGGAAGAAAACCCAGCAAAACCTTCCTTATCATAAATTGCCAATACAATGTTCAAGAGATAACTCAAACCAATACAGATAGTCCTCCCCAAAAGATGCGCTACTCTTTTTCTCCTCTCTCCAACTGGTAATTGCAGCTTGCCTCTTAAGAAAATGAGCAAGTGTGTTGTGTGATAAAGTGAGGCGCTAGCCTCCCTATATATACAAGACTGGCATGTGTGAAAGGTCTTCACTGGCAGGGCCGACCTCTCACTCTGGGTGGGTAAACCCACCTTTAATTTAATTCTGGGTCTCAATAATAACTGCTGGAGCCGACTTCTTATTCTGCCTATTACAATTGTCCGATGACCAATCCACAAAAGGGGATTTGGTCCTAATACAATTACCGACATGATTAATCCACAATGGGGATTAATCCTATGAATAAAATAACAATAATATTAAGAATACTCTTCGCAGTTACATTATTTCAACAATTAAGTATAGAAAAGGAGGATATTTGAAACAATGCTAGGCTTACTGTAATCGAATGTGACATTTCTTCATATGGTTGAACAGTTGTTTTAACATACACACTGAAGATCTACAATGCACTTATGTACTAATCTCTGTAAACATTTGTTGTGTTGCATTTTCTAAGCCTGCAAGAGTCAGACAGAGGCTAAATAATAATGCTCAAAGAGAGTGGCAAACAGAAGTAGAATTTCCCTTAGCAAAGGATGAAGAAAAAGATAACTAGTGTGCTTCCTATGAAGATAGACAAGATTGAGAGACTGACTAATGGTTTCCGAGACAAGCAATTGGGTTTGCAGATCAATTCACTTCCAAAGGGACAAGAAATGGTTGCTGCTTGTAACTGCTTAGAGCAGCCAAAATGGTGATGAAGCTATGCTCTTCTTGAGTTTATGTTTAATGAACACAACAATTGCTGAAGCGTGAAAATTCAGAAGCACACACTACTAGATACATAAAAGTTGGAAAAAGTTATCAACAGAAGGAAGCACTTCCAAGAAAGCTGGCCACAATCTAGAAAACCCTGTGGCTTGTCCAAGCTATAGAAACCCAATGGCTTGTCAAAGCTAAGCAGAGTATGTTGAGCGAGCATTGAATGCAACCAATGACAAGCTCATATCGTAACAGCTACAACTAGGAGAACTGTAAGAATTGTCTTAGCGTTATGGATCTAGGTGAACCATGAAACAAAGCTAGGCTTACTGCACAAACTTCCTGCTAGATAGGCATCATGGTTTAAACTTTAAACAAACTATGGTACCTGCTTAGCTTAACCTGAATGCCCCTACCCACTGATCATGGATGAACTCCAGTCTGCTCTATTGAGTGGGGTGAATCTTGGCTTGTTTTTCTCCTTGTCGAGATGATGCATCTCCACGAAGATCTACAGAAGGAGCATAATCCTGAATAGCGCCCTGAGGTATAAGCTCTCCTCCTGTGGTTTGAGCTTAAGAAAATTGCTTATGCCTGCAGAGGGTAAGCCCGAGCTGACAGACATCTAATTCATTGTTCAACTCCATTGCTGCCTGCACAGATGGAACAGATAGGCTACTTTAAATAGTGACTGCAATTTCTAACACTGACCACTATACCAAAGCCTCATAGTCATTTTATATGATAATGTCATTGTCATTGGTCAACTTTTCTGAAGTCTGAACTTTGAAGTATGATTTGATGTCACATGTTTTCAAAATTCTGAACAGCTCAATGTGAGGGGCTCTAGCAACTATTTAGAGGCACTTTTGCCGCCTTATGCTAGGCCAGTCTTTACGTTCCAACCTGTGTTTTGTGTATGTAGATATATGGCACTTGGCTGCAGCTTTTGTTGTAACAGAGGAGAGAAACTAGTCACATTGACCAATGAATTTAGTCATTTATCTTGCTGGGTGTTCAAACTTTTTTGTATAAAAGCATGTTTTCAATTTTAAACTAAATTTTTTGCATTACTCAGGTAGAAGGGGATCAATATGCTGGTGTGGAAAGTATTGCTTCTGAGTACCTGGAAACAAAGTTTCCAACAAATGATGTGAATATGGTGATTAGCTCAGAAGCAATATCAGAGCAGACAACAGGGATGAGAGTCGATGGAGTCATTACCTATGATGGTACCAAGCTCAAGTCTAATACACCTCTAGACAATGAAGATATCACTAATGCACATATTGGCAAAAACGATATAATAGTTGCTCAATTTGATATTAATAAATGTAGACTGAAGAGCAGCAGGGGTCTTCTGGGATGTTGTCTGAGAGCTAGTTCACAGAAAAAGGATAAAGGACGCAAGAAGAGGTAATGCTTTCAACTGACTTTTATATCAAGAACCAACATTTCATATTTCAATTATGAAAGTCAGAGCTTCCCTAGTACATCATAGAATATATTTTAATCCAATTTTAGTATCATTTTATGTGGGAATGTGTAACTTCAAGTTGAATTCTCTGTTAAAGTAGGCACTATGCTGCTGCAACACTGGAAAAAGTTTCTGTAATTGAAGATGGGGCAGAGAAGGAGGCATCTCTAGCTGCAGCCACAAGAGAGCTGGAGAGGTCATTCGATAAAGAAGATTTTAGAAGAATGAAGGTCTAAATGACTGCTTTTTTATCCTGTTAAGGTTTTCATATAAAATTGATTATTGGCATCTTTTCCTGGTTAGTTAACTGAGCAAATTTTGATGTATTAAAGTAGAATTTACATTCTAAAATGTAGCAAGGGATCTTTAGTTCCTCAAAGTTCTGGAGGCCTCATGCAAGTTGCTTAGACAACAATGCTTCCGTTATCATTGTGAAATAATTTTTTGTCTAGGACTATATTTTGTGAAGGTCTGGGATGTCTAGGACTATAGTTTGCAAAGGTTTGGAAATGGGTGGATGGGGTGACAATTTTCAGGGGCAGCTATAGTGACCTCTCAAATTTTAGTGGATAGCATAGGGGATCCTAAATATAGTAAAAAACATAATCAAATAATTAGTAACAATAACAAAAAATATACACAATACAACATAGTTAACTTGTACTCTGCTATGTTAAATTTACGAGATAAGATAAGATAACTTTATTAATGTCCAACAAGTGAGCACAAAGTTGGTCAATGAGACTCAAAGTACAGCCTATGTGAATAAGTAGTGGGAGTCCATAAGCAACTCCTATCACTACTATATTAAAAGCAGAGACAGAGCTAACTAATTAGTCAACAGAAACACAGGTAGTGCAAATAAAAAGCCAAGATCAAAACCATGCCAAGCATACAAAGTTGCTGTCAAAGTGTGCTAGGGCGAGAAGCAGAGTGGGGAGAGAGAGGATGGCTCCCGATCTGAGTCATCGATCGCCGTGAGGGGACTGTTATCCCCCACTTTCAGGGATAACTAGGAGGTCATGTCTCGAGGCCCACAAGTTCTAGACATGGAGTACTGAGAGTAGGATTGACTTCAGCATGGCCCTGGAGGGCCCACCTTTTCTCTCTTCCAGCATCTTTATCCTGTCAGCAGCAGCAACAACAACCTCCACCACCATCGGCTTGGTCTTGTGTCAGAGAGGGTTCTTGCTTCATAAGGTAATTAGTTCAGGTATCATGGTATCTGTCACTTTGATCATCAAAACCATTGAATGTATGCATCTGATTCCTTTTATTTCTAACAACTGTTTGGATCTTACACTTGCCCACTTGACCATGTTTTGGGGATTGACAAGGTGTCTTAGTAAGCCTGTGTTTGTTGGTTTTGGTTAGCCACTGGGGTTGTCTCTGAGAAGCCATTGTTTGCTCCCTTCATAGTTTCACTTTTCCATCTTGTTTTCCGCTCACCTATCCCATTCCACTTGTTCGGGCACTGGGTTAACCTATTTTTAGGGTTGCACCTTATCTAGTGGGAAGAAGGGGCTAAAGACCCAGAAGGTAAAAGCAAGCTGGTAAAAGATAAAAGCCTAAAAATGAAACCTAGAGATGCTTCGCCCAGGGATCCTCGAGAAAGCAATAAAAGGCTTCTTGACAAGAAACAAGAGGGACCCTAAAAATAATAAAACAAGACCTAACTAGAGGATAGGGGGTCTCATCACGAGCCAGCCTATTAGGTCCATGGGTACCTAGCAGTATGACATTGCCATCAGCTGGTTACCACGCTAGGGCAGTGACCTTTGGTTGCATGGCCAAGGGAAAGGGGGTCTCATCACGAGCCAGCCTTCTCATTACTGTGAAAGTACTTGTGGGTAACGCTGTCACCACTGGTCACCATGCCAGGGAAGTGTCCCCTAATTATCTTTTGAGCAAAAAAGAAAGAAAAAAGCAATAAAAAATGAAATAACAAAAGGAATAAAAGGCATGAATGGGCTTGGAAAGAATTGTATCCATGACAGGTATAGCTCGCCTTCTACAAAGGCACCCACATATAACATCTTGCATCCTTGGCCTTCATTGCATCCACCTGCTTGGACATCCCTTGACCACTTCAACCACTTACATGGCTTGGAAGAGGTCTCTTCCAGGAACTTCCCTTATTCAGTGGACACTAGCCCAATAGGATGCCTTGCCCTTTTCCCAGACTTGTATAGTAGGTTTGTGTAACGTNGATTGGGATAAATTGCAGAAGTGAGAAAACACAGGAAAAATCAACAATTCCTTCAACCATTCTTTTGAGAAAGGGTAATGCTTGATAATTAATATGAGCGTACCTTCTATGCCAAAGTTCATTAGGGTTGACTTCGTCATGTACAAGAGCCTCTTCATTTGATTCTAGTAGTCTGTACAAATTTCCTTCACGACTTCCAATAACCCTAGCATTCTCTATGTTGGAGTCTTTATGCCATGATAGCACTTTTCCATCCACGAAAGCTATTTTGTTTCCCTTGTCTTGTAGGCAAGATATTGATACAAGATTCTTTTCTAAACCAGGTACATATAAAACATTGCTTAAGTGAACATAATTACCTGTTTTCATTTTGATGGCGGCTTGTCCAAATCCTTCCACGGGGTAAGTGGTGTTGTCTCCAAGCTCTACCTTGTACAAGGTCTTCTTCTCCTTTAGATTTGAGAGTTTGACTTGATCTCCCGTTTTGTGCCTAGAAGGTCCACTGTCGATTATCCACATGTCATCTTCAATCGTTCCAGTAAGTGCTGAGTAGTGTAAAGACTGATTGTTTCACTCATGTCTTCGGTTGACTGGTAACTGGTCATGCCTTGATCCAAAACTTCAACTTCGTCATTTTTGTCTTCTGAGAGAGCCAAAAGGTGTGCTGATTTAGGGTGTATCTGAATATCTTCTTTTTGAGCGAGATGCTCCATCACAAGGTGCCGAATATGAGATTAGGGATTTTGCAACTGCTTCTGCTAGTAACCCTAGCGACAATGTCTTTGGAAGCTGCGCCTGCTAGTAACCCTAGCGACAGTTCCTCAATGAGCTCAATACCCTAGCGGCTATGCTTCCTTCCAGCATTTAGACTGAATGAAGGAGGTGTAGGCCCATAACCTGTTAGAATATGAGAGATTGTGCTCGTTTTACCATTGACAATACCCTTGTCACCCAACCATAGGCCGAAGCCACCCTCTTAGCACCTTGACCTTGACAGAGAAGAATACTAGTAGCAATCAATAGCCAACAAAGGCTAATGCACCAAGCAAGAATAGAAACCAAGCTGATCAGATAGTCCCACCCATAAACTGGCGCAACACCTTCCCCAGAAACTTGCGCACAAAACTGCCAACTGCAGTGTGCACAACTGGCTCTCTGCAATTCTGAGAATATGACAAATGAGAACTGGCGCCCTGTATTTATAGTAATCTGGCAGGCTTACTGGGACCGACTTCTCCTTCTTGGTACTAATTAATTCATATTAAATATATTTTTGCAGCCGACATCTCGTCTAGTGTTTCCTTTACTTCTTTGCTTCCTTTCGGAATATTCTAATCTCGTCATAGGTTACAATAGAGGTTCATACCTCCTGAAGCTACCATAATATTAACAACATCATCATTGGTTATTTCATCTTTAGTGCAACAACGTCTTGTTTTAAGAGCAAGTGAATGGTGGTTTAGTCATTAATTGAATAAGGTGTTGATTGGTTACATTGAATGTCACATTGTTCCAATATTTATTGGTGAAGTGTTATAACTTTTCATTGATATTGATAAACATTGACTTCGTCAACATTTATTGCTAATTGCTTATATGTATTTATCAGATAGTCTTATGAAGTGCTAACCCATTGAAATAGCTTGCACATGTCAGTTTGTTGTTGCTTTGTTCCAGGCAGGTACACTTCTTTGGGGGGTTTACTTCTTAAATTGGCCTTTGGCCGGACTATTTGTTTGGGTGGTGATTTGTGAAGGGGGAAAACCTTATCTTTGTCTTATTAGCCTTTTGCCTCTTCAAAACCCCAGGTCACTGGGGACGTCTCCCCTGGGTCTAACCTCCCTAAAAAGAAAGAACCATCCCATTGTGGTGACATTGGGTGGGATTGGTTCCTATGATGCCAGTTTGGCCCTCTATCTTATAGCCTTTTATCCTAGCTACAAACTGTGCGATAACAGGGACCAATGCACTGCTTGATGATGTTGTGCAGCAAATATCTGGGGTTGAGGGGGCTTGATTGTGAAATCTTGGGGGAGCCTTGGATCAATGATGTTCATCACTCCTAAGATCCAAGGTCGAGGGGAAGAATCTCGAAATGGAAGATTCTTTGCTTGGGAGCCGTACTGTGTGTAGAGTGAATCAACTCTGTAAAGGTGGGAGCAGATCTATGAATAGGAGATGTTATGCTAGCATCTACAGGACCCAAATTATCAACTGGTTCTCCAAGAGCATCAGAAATTTGTTCTAGAGTAGCTCCACCAACCGTGGACTTCCAAGAGCTGCTTTGTTTGGTGACCCGGTGAGATCTTTACTGGGATTTGGAACTGCAGCTCCTCAAAAGTTTTGTGGAGGTCGGTTGACTTGTTTGGGGGGGTGTTGAAAGGAGTGATAATACTTGTTCAATGATTTTATTAATCATGCACAAGATAAAGGAGAAAAGTCTCATACACAATCACTAAATGCAGGGGTTTCCCAAACTGATGACGTAATAACTAATATCTAACACAACTTTATTGACTAACATTAAATAAACATATCACATCAACATTATATGTTTATATAACATGTTTTTGTGTCCTAGACACCTAACACCTAACACTGAATGAACATTAACACTACTGCCCCCACTTAATGGCCATTTAATCTTGCTGAGAGGCTTGGTGAAAACATTAGCAATCCTTTCTTTAGTTGGGCAGTACACAAGCTCAATTTGATTGTCCTTCACCAACTCTGATAAAATGCTGATGAACTTTGATGTGCTCAGTGCATCCATGATAAACTTGGTTCTTTGCCAACTTTATCACACTCTGGGTATTATTGCAGTAGCTTCGAGTAGCTTGCTTCTGCCAAAGCTCTAAATCTAGTAGTATCCGTGTTAGCTAAACTATTTCACAAGCTGTGCTGACTGCAACTTTATATTCAATTTTTGTTGATGAAAGTGTTACTTTGGGGTGCTTCTTGCTAACCCAAGAAAGCCCTCCTGAACCAATGCTGATGGCATATCTTGAAGTGGACTTCCTGTGGTCCACACTGCCTACCCAATCTGAATTAGTGTATGCGATCAATTAAAAAATGTTAGTTCTTGCAAACTCAAGTTCAAAGTTCAATGTGCCCTTCATGTAGCTAAGTTGTTTTTTAGCCACATTTTAATAAACTCTCGAGTCTTTTTGGCATACTCATAAAATGATCAATCATATCAACTCTAATGTTGAGGTTTGGTCTCTTCTAGGTAAGATAAATCAAACTGCCTATTGACCTCCAGTATAATGTCAATTTACAAGCAACAAATCACTGTTCATTGACAATTCTAATTTGGCCTCTAGGGGGGTTGAAGAGGCCTTATAGTGTGCCATCTTGGACTTATCCAAAAGCTCCCAAGCAAATTTTGTTTGAGAAAGAAATATTACTCCTTTTGTTTTCCAAATTTCAAGCTGCAAAAAAAATGTAGCAGACAAATGTTTTCCATCTTGAATTCGTTGTGCAATTGACTTTTCATTTCTTCAATAAAATGATCTTGGCAACCTGTGATAATCAAATTATAAACATAAACTGCCAAAATGACAATTTCACCATCTTTTACCTTAATAATACGTATACAGATTTTAGTCCAAAGACTCCTTTGAAATCCATCCTTCTAATGATGTTGGTCTATTTTGATGTACAAAGTTCTTGGAGCTTGCTTCAACTTGTCTGAAGTCCTAACAAGCTTCAAATAGATTTTTCTTTTCCTTTAACAATCAAGTCTTCTGATTGTTGCATGTACTGTTGGTTTTTAATTCATACACGAAGAAGAGAGGAGAATGAAGGAGATGAGCAAAAGAAGATTGATATTATTCATAACGTATGGAATGATGTACAAGTGTATATTCATATTCTGCATATGTACCCAACATCGTTGATTGACATATCTAGTCTGGCAATAATTAATGAACAACGTGAAATGATGGACTTTGGACTATTATCTATGTAATATCTGCGTTAATATAACACCAAAGTGACCCAAGTTACTATTACTAATACTAAAGATAAACATTACATGCCTAGCATGTTATGAATAGTCTTGTTTGATAAGTATAGAAATATCCAATTTAAGTAGGATAAAGTAGAGAAATACATAAGGATAAAACATCATTGATAATAATGAATTTGATGAATGATATAACTAGTTGTGATGTTATAAATACCATTGAATGGTCACGAATATGAAGGGTACTACTTTTGGGGACTTAGTTTATTTATTATTATTATATTTATTATATATTTATATACTTAATATTTTATTATTTATATTAATTATGTTCATTTCATTTCACCCGTCCTCAAGATGCTTTGTCCTTGAAGCAGAATCAAGAACAGATGTTAGAGATCCATTTTGATCATGAGTCAACAACAAATCATACTCTCAGTATGGTATACAGAAACCTTTATTTGCCATGAACATGGGCAATTGAGTTCCTTGATCAAAGGGAAGCATGCCATACATACTGCATGGATTTGAGAAATAATGAATGGGATATGATGCAACAAAAGTAATGGAATGCAGAACTCGATCTTGGGATTCAGTTGGTGATATAGGAATTCCAATGAATGTTGTCTCGGTTTCCTCAAAATTGTCATAGACATATGATGGAGTGATTTGTACTTCCTCCTTGCTTGTTGATGTATCTTGTAATGTAATTATTTGAACTTTGATTTTATCATTGCTATGGTCCACACAGAAGGTCTCTTCGATCCTTTGGGAATCATTATCAATTTGAGAATAAGGGACCAAAACTTCATGGATAGATGCAACACTTATAAACTTTTTTTTTTAAGTAATGGTTTGAGCTTCAATTTTATTAATATCTTCATGGAATTGTTATCTTATTTTATATTTGTATTTCCATGGGTTGTACCTTTTTAGTTCCATTGACTTACTTTTGTTGTCATTTGTTGGACATTAATAAAATTATCTTATCTTCTATTTGGCAAATAGATTGATCTTGATTTTGATCAATTAAGTCATTTTGATTCTCGTAAGGGATGCTTAGATGTCTTCTAGTGATGCAAGTACATCTTTGAGAACTTCCATTCTTCTATCTTCGTAGTGTTTTTGGATATTTGGGAATCTATTGTGAAAGTTAGAAACAAACATTGACCAATTTATTGTTATCACTTTAGCCTTTTCATAGAACCACAGACGCCACTCATATGTAGGACCATCTAGATATTTCGAAGCTATTGTGGGTTAATTCTATTATCCCCGATTTTTAGGGATAACTAGGAGATCATGTCTCGAGGGCCACACGTCCTACACATGGAGTACCGAGAGCAGGATTGACCTGAGCATGGCCCTGGAGGGCCCATCTTTTTTTCTTCCATCAACTTTGTCCTGCCAGCAACAACAATATCCATCACCATCAGCTTGGTCCTGTATCAGAAGAGGTTCTTGCTCCATGAGGTAATTGGTCCAAGTATCATGGTATGTGTCACTTTTGATTATTGAAACCTTTAAATATATGCATCTGATTCCTTTTACCTCTAACAACTGCTTGGATCTTACATTAGCCCACTTGATCATGCTTGGGGAGATTGACAGGGTGTCCTAGCAAGCCTGTGCCCATAGGTCTTGGTTTGCCACTGGGGGGATTTTTGAAAAGCCATCGTCCGCTCCCATCATAGCACCACTGTTTCATCTTATCTCCCACTCATTTGTCCCATTCCCCTTGTCTGGACATTGGGTTGACCTGTTT
>JZKD02S1282277.1:61529-75858 GCA_000966675.3 Picea glauca
TTTTTTCCAAGTCAACCTAAGGAAGGAGGAGAGAGCACGAGGCCTTGCTTTAGCAACACCAGAGTGAGCCTCTCTCCCCTAGGGATTTAATTCTGAGGCCCTGCCATAACAACACTTCAGAACTCTTCCCTCTAGTCCTTAGACATCCTCCTTCAACCCTTGCGTCCTCTACTAAATTGACTCCATTAACCCCAAGGCACTGATCTTAGACCTCTAGCGTTGAAGTAGAATTGGATCTAAAACACTCTCAAACCTTTTTGAATTGAAACCCTAACTACACTAACCCTAACCTACTAACCCTAAGTTGTTGACGTCATCCTTGGTTATTTCATCTTTGATGCAGCGACGTCTTGTTTTAAGAGCAATTGAATGGTGGTTTAGGCATTAATTGAATAAAGTGTTGATTGGTTACCTTGAATGCCACATTGTTCCAATATTTATTGGTGGAGTGTCATATCTTTTTATTGCTATTTATAAGCATTGACTTCGTCCACATTTATTGTTATATTGCTCATATACATTTATCAGATAGTCTTATGAAGTACTGACCCTTTGAAATATAGCTTGCATATATTAGTTTGCTGTTGCTTTGCTCCAGGCATTTGTTCTTCATTGGGGATTTACTTTATTATTGGCTGTTTAAGCCGGGACTATCTTTTGGGTGGTGACTTGTGAAAGGGGAATTTGTCCTTGTCCTTTATTCTTTGCCCTTTCAAAACCCCAAGTCACCGGGGACGTCTCCCCTGGCCCTAACCTCCCTAAAGAGAAAGAACCTACCCATCGTGGTGACATTGGGTGTGATAGGTTCCTGTTACGCCAGTTTGGCCTTCTACCTTATAGCCTTTGCTCCTAGCTACAAATTGTGCGATAACAAATTCCACAGATTAAGCTACCCTCAAATTGCTATTTTGTACACAACAGTGTAATAGCATTCATGTCTGTACTCTGTATTCAACGATCAATCAGTACAATAGTGCCATACTCAGCTGCCAATTTGCTGCCCCATACAACCATCCGTACAATCTATTAAACACAACTTCCATACGTTGTGTACTCTCTAGCCGTCATTTTTCCATCATATGCAATTGCTGCATGCAATCCTGATCTGTGCAAAGTTGTACAATCTGCGTTCAAACTGTGTTAGGAACCACCGTGGCCTTTATCTGTACACTCAACGACGAATTTAACTAGTGTGCTGTTAAGAGTATATGATTAATAAATCAAATTCAAAAAAATGCCCCTCCCATTAATAGGTTTCTGTATGATTTCACGCCATCATCCTTTTAATTTTCGTAAGCCAAATGCCTTTCCCCTAGGTCGCGCCCATTAGTTCTTTTTTTTTAACCTTAATTTAATTTTTTACTTGGGAAATTCATATGTCAAAATTGGTTTGCTTTGTAATGTTAATTAACTAATATAAAATAAAAGTGGGTTCCACAAGAGAGAGGACACGTGTTAACATGGGTAATAATGATGAGTTTGAAGAATTTTGAGGTTCCTAAGGCTGCCCAACAGGTTTGTCCTTGACCTCTTGTTTGGCACAGTTTTCATGGTAAGAACAGGTTGGTTTTCTTGCTGTTTTAGGACAGCCACCAATTCTGATTTTTCTCCCCACTGAATCTGCCCTTAAGATTTTGATTTAATGCTCTTTTAATGCCTCTTGTTGAAGGGTTTAATAAGGATAGTTTTGCTGTCCATTGTTAGCCTTTCAACATGCATTAAAACATAAACACTCCTCTAGGAAAATATCAATTACAATTAAAAAAAATCCCGTATTGCGGGAAATTTTTTATTGACTCAAAATATTGAAAAATCCAAAGGGGACTTAGCTCATTTCCACGAGACTCTAGGAGGATGATTAGTATGGTAATATACATTAGACACTAGGTTTAGATGACCAAGCTAAGGCCTAACCATGAGTTACATACTCCAGCTTTGGAGGAATTGAGTGAAAAAACTCGGAAATTATAAATTGCCGAAAAACAAAATATAATTAACAGGTTAAAAAAAACACTCTAGAGTATTGCACTGATGTCTATGTCTCAGGAGGCTAACCCTTTTACAATTTCATCATACTAATTCATCTTATTACAGTGCCTCGCAGGGGTGTGGAAATGCGGTAAAAGAGTAAAGAAGGGGAGCCATAATGGCCAGTTTGACTTCTGAACTCTGAATTTTGAACAAGTGATTGTTCAATCTTTGGCAGCTCAACTGCAAGTCCATCCTAGTGCAACTTGGTGGATAACACTTCCAAAGAGTACACCCTCTGCACACCTCCTGATGCTCAATGCCGAACTGTGCAAACCTGTCACAATCTCTCTCAACGACCTCAAAGCTCTATGATGCAAATGAGCCATCCTCCGATGCCATAACTCACACAATTGACTGCTGCTGCTACTACTAGCCAAAACATGCAATGGTTGAGAAAGTAATCTGTACAGATTCCCCTCGTGTCCCAATCACTCTACCATAAGTGATACTGGACCCCTTAGGGTGAATGAAGACCTCTGTCCCTCTGAAGTACACCTCAAATCCCCTATATTGAATGGAGGAGACTGAAATCAGATTCTTCTTTAGCCCAGGAACATACAATACATACCTGAACACCAAGGGTGGCCTCAACTCTCTCTGAAAAGAAATTGTGCCATGCCCAACCGCCCTGACTATGGTGTTGTCTCCAAGCACTATCTCCAACTTGATCTCTGGATGTATGAGATCAGTGAAGTGCTCTCTGACACCTGACATATGACTGGATGCTCCATTGTCTATGTACCATATGCGGGATTGTCACTCAACTGTTGAGCAACAAACAATCAAAGAATAGTCCCTCCCAAACTGAGAGACAAACTCATCCTCCTCTGTTGCCGTTGTTGTACCACCCTGCTTCTTCTTGTTCTTCTTGTTGGGACACTGTCCAACATAGTGCCCCATCTTGTTACAAGCAAATCATTTAACTTTGCTCATATCCTTCTGCTACCCACCTCCTCTCTGCTGCTGCTTGGCCCCACCCTTGGGACCCTTCTTGGCCTTCTTCTTTCCCTTTGCTAAAAGAGCAAGATCACCCTCATCATCCCCATCACGTTGCTGACTAGTAGATCCTGATCCAACTCTAAGCTCCTCATGTACAAAGTCATCCCAGAGCCTCTCCCAATTGGGCATATGCTCTCTAGCCATGATGCCTCGTACAAAGCTTTCCCAAGGTTTGGAGAAGCCATTTAAGGCTGTCCTCACCAACTCAGACAGATCCACTATCTCGCCAACCACTGCCAACTCATAACGAATTTGAGAAAATCTTGTGAGGAATGAGGTAATTGAATCAGTGTTCGTCATCTTGGTGCCCCTTAACTTCTCCCAGTGCACCATCTTCCAGTTCTGGTTAGGGATTTGGTAAAGACCACACAAGAGCTGCCACATCTGAAATGCAAAGTCCATACTCGATACATGAGGAATGATATGGTCTTTCACTGCATCAAGGATAGTCCTCTTGGCCTTGATGTTCCTCTTCCGGAACTCAGCAAAGAGCACTGCATTTGTAAGAGGAACTACAGGATTTTCCACAATATCCCATAGCTCAAGTTCCTCCAAGATCAAGAATATCCTAGCCTTCCATGAAGACCAATTGCCGGCCCCCACTAGCCTATCCTCCACCCTCAAACCTACCACCAACATGGCTGCCATTTGATGCTAAAACTGATCTTAAACTGACCAAGCAAAACTGATGCTAATTGTTGTCTAGGTGAGACAAAAATCTGCCACCTGTTTGCAAATTATATCAGTCAACTCTTGTGTCCTTTGGCTCTGATACCGTGAGGTTCCTAAGGCTGCCCAATAGGTATGTCCTTGACCTCTTGTTGGGCACAGTTTTCAAGGTAAGAATAGGTTGGTTTTCTCTCTGTTTTAGGACAGCCACCAATTCTGATTTTTCTGCCCATTGAATCTTCCCTTAAGCTTTTGATTTAATGCTCTTTTAATGCCTCTCGTTGAAGGGTTTAATGAGGATAGTTTTTCTGTCCATTGTTAGCCTTTCAACATGCATTAAAAGATAAAATATTCTTCTAGGATCTTTACACCTAAACGGTGATAAAGAAATAAGCAAACCACAAGATTTTTACACATGTATATTTGGTCAACACGACTTTGGAAAAATCCCCACGGGGAAAACCGGTTGGAAGATAAATTTTATTATGGAGATCTCAAGCTAAAGTAGCAACAAGGAAATAATACAAAGGAAACTGATACAAAAGCTAGCTCCTCTCAACCTTAGCTTCACTGGTGCCTTGGGATATGCACCCCTCTTGAAGTTTGCGCCCTTTCCTTGCGTTGATTGCTTATTTGCTTTCTTGATGAATGTGCCCAAGTCCCTTGATGCGCCCTTTTCCTTGAGCTTGTGCACCCCTCCCTTACTTAGTGTGAACTACTCACAAGTGCACCCCTCTCCACAGTAAGTGCACCTTCCTTGGCTATGGTGCGCCCACCCTCAATCTCATGTGCCCTCCACTCACAAAGTGTGTCCTCAAGCTTCCTTGCGCCCCTCCTTCTCAAAGGTGTGCCCTGTTCTCCAAAAAATCTTCTCTTCTCCTCTTTGCCTTCAGTCAATTCTCTCAAGTGAACAATTAATGCCCTCTTGCCCTCATCCTTAGCTTTAGCCATGTTATCCACCAAGTTGCACTAGGATGGACTTGTAGGTGAGCCATCAAAGATTGAACAAGCAGTTGCTCAAAATTTAGAGTTCAGAAGTCTAGCCGGTCAATATGACCACTTTTTTGCATTTCCATCCCCCCACGGGGCATTGTAATAAAATGTATCTAGCATGATGAATTTGTAAAAGACTTAGCCTCCTAAGACAAAATCATGAGTGCACAACTCTAGAGTGTATTTTTACTTATTAATTATTTCTCGCTTGAATTAATTTTCTAAAGCGAGTTATAATTGTTGAGTTTTTTCACTCAATTGCTCCAAAGTTGGAGTGTGTATTGATGGTAAGGCCTTAGCTTGGAAAATCTCTTTAGATCAAACTTTAAAATTGGAAATTAAGCTTTGCATGCATTCAAAGTAACCAAAGAAAGTGTGTTTTAAAAGGTTAAGAAAGAGAGAGAGAAAGCCTTTCTTCAAGACTTGAATCTTGGGCTATGGGGTCCTCTGGTGAATGGATGAGGGACTTGTTCTCAAAAGAGCTTGAAGTTTGTGGGGGATTGCACTCAAATCAACCACCACTTCAAATATGAAGACAACAATCTTGATAGTCTTACATACAACTTGTTAAATATCGATGTTACCTACACATGAAGTCTAAATAGCATGCAATTAAGCAAAATTAACATGTAAATTATTAACTGCATATGTAAAGTAACAAAAGATCTTAATATCCAAACTAGTTAAGAAGATCTTTCCTATTGGGTGATAGCACCCCTACTAAGGCCAATTTACAAATTGAAATGCATATAAACAAGATACAATTACCTCATAATATTAAACCATGAACATCAACATCCACACAATGCTACTTGTTATCGCACAAGTTGTAGGTTGGGAAAAACCCGACCCAACCACCAAATGGCAACAACTTTGAGAGCACCTACCCACTGTCACCTTAGGCAAGTATTCCCGTCACTTTAGAGATGATAGAATCACCTCAAGGGGGAAATCCCGGTGACCCTAGGGGGAAATGAGATGGAAAGTGTGATGTATGAATGGATGCCCCTATAGGTCAAGTTGCTATGTGTGGAGAAGGGCTTGAATAAGGTCTTGATGGTAGCCAAGGTTTCCAAGAAGTAGTAGACCTTGCCAATGCTGATTGTACCTGCCCAAGACACAAGGAAACCGAAGATACAAGCCCAAATATATGACAGCCCAACAAGTTAGGCTTGCTATCCCTAATTGCATCAGTTAGTAGCAATATATATCAGTAATGAAATGGCACAATTAGCTATTGAAACAAGTGCTATAAATCAAGTAAATGATGCAAGAGATAAACTAGCAAAACACTAGTGCAACTCAAGATTAAAGGAGCAAGATACTAGCACAAAATGCAAGGCTGTAGTAAATACTTTCTGCAGAGATAATACTCAGCTTTATGGCTGTAGCAAATGAATTATTACAGCAAGAGATTCAACCATCAAAACTCGCCAAAAGTCTACCAAAAGATGCGCTATTATCACTAGATTATGTGGGAAAAAACTTAGCAAATTTCAGTGGTTGAATTGAGAGTTATTTGTGATCAAAAGACTAGGGTTTTTGCAACCCTAATGGCTGAAGATGTAAGTTTGTTACAATAGCAAACAACACTTAGCCAATTGAGATGCCCTAGGGGCAATAGCAAGCATAGAACATCAAGGAAAGAAAGCAATTTGAACAAGTTGATTCCTTCATTTTTTTCACGTATCCCAATACAACAATTTTATTTCTCTAATGCAAATTGAAAATGATTAGTGCCTTACTATTGGGTTGTGGAGTCAAAGAATGTGATGACTAGGCTAAGTCCTTGGGGGTGTAAATTCTTTTAATCCCCAAGGCAAGCTAGGCTCACTAGGAAATGCTAAGAGGGTGTAAGCCCTTTTACTTCTCTTAGAAAAACCTTATGCAACAATATGACCTTGGATGTATGAACTTGATCCTCAAAGAAACTAGGGATGTGCGCCCTTTTACTCCCTAGGGTTTGTGAAACAAACAAAGGTGAACTTGGAGGGTGCACACCCTTGTAGTTGTCCAAGCAACCTTGAAATTAATGACCTTTCACAAGCAAATAAATGAATCTTTGGGAGGGTGTATGCCCATATACTCCTCCATGGGTTCATCCACTAACAATTATGGAAGAAGCAAGAATTTTAGACAATAAGTGCAGATTTTCCTTACCAATTCCAAATAGATGCAACATCAAACCCTAAGTGACCAAGAAAATTACATCAATAAGCATGAGAAAAAGCCTCCAAGTGTAGTGCACCACTTTTATCCATCAATAGCAAGAGAAACCATAACAATTGCAAAAGAGAAATGAAATGCTCCAAGGGTAGCACAAATTTCAACTAAGTATCCTTCTCCACACGGGAGAGCCATGTTCCAATGAGATACAAATGATTTCTATTTATACAAAAGGTCTTAGACATAGTTTTTCCACTTAATTAGGGTAAAACATAAGATAAGGGGTCAACAACCCTTATCTTACCCCTTAAACCAAATAACAATATTTAATTTACACTTTTTGCACATTAGAAACCCTAAAACAAGATGACGTCACCCCTTTAGGGAGATGTTTTGACATTTGTAGCAAGTCGTTGGAGTTGGGGAAGCATGGCTTGGCCTCCAAAGGCCACATGTCACTCATCTAAGCCTCTTCTTCATGGTCCACAACCTCCTTCCTTCAAAACGTGCCATGTGTCAATTAGCAATACCTCCATCGCCACCAAACCCAAGCCCTAGGTGACGTCAATCCTCAAAAAGTGATGTTTTTCCCCTCCTAGGCAAGTCGTTTGGCATGTGAGGGCTAGGTCATGTCTTCCAAGGTGTCTTCTAGGCCTCCAAAGGCAAGTCATCACGATCCAGCATGTGGGCCCTTGGCATCCAACCTGTGGGATTCAAGCCCCATGGAAGCCCAAGCTAGGCTTGTTCCTCCAAAATTGTCCAGCAAACAAGGTCTTGCAAAACAAATAGGCACACCCTCCAAGGATCTCAAGCCAAAATATCATGGCAAGTGAGAACCACATCTAATAAACAAGGCACCTAAACATGTGCATCAAAACTACCTCATCAAATTAAACAAATGCTCCAAGACTCTACAATTGACCAAGTTTAGGTATGGGAGGGGTGTCATAAAAGTCTTATTGGGTAGAACAAAGCCCTCAAGTAGGGGTTGCTCCCAAGGATGCCCCTTCAAGGCCATGTAGTGGATGATGAGGTCGATAGAGGTTTAGAATTCGTAGGTCAATGAGTTTCATGACATACAAGGGCTTGTATTATCTCATTTATAGGTGCCTTTGTAGGGGGTGTGCTGCACCTTCTTCTTCAATGCAACCTTTTTCCAAGCCCATTTATTTCCATTTATTAATTAATTAATGATCAGAACACATGTGCACTTCCAATAGTGAATTGATTAGCTTGGGGGGGTAGTAACACAGTGTCACTTGAAAGAAGAGGTCCACAAAGGGCCATAGGGGTAACCATGTAAAGCGTTATAATGCACTTGTCTTAGTCTTATATTCAAGTGGGATATTTATTATGTGTTTGATATTGTGTAGGTCTTCAATTCTTTTAAGAAAAGCAATTCATCGTTCTCAAGACTTGTTTGAGTGAGCATCTAGAAGGTTTATATTTTAGGCTCTTATCTTTTGCTAGCAACCATCCCCTTGGGCCTTCAACCCCTTCTTCCCATGAAATGAGGTACATGCCCTTCTTGGGTCACCAAAGTCAAAGCGCCTAGAAGAGGGCAATATGATGGGAATGCAATGAGCGGAAGGTGGTAAGTGTTATCGCTCAATTTATACTTATTCCAAAGGAAAAGGTTAAGGAAAGGCAAATTGGTGTAATAGGAGCTTATCCTATCATTGTCACCTCAACAAGATACCTCTTTCTATTTAGGGTTGATGGCCCAGGGGAGATGTCCCCAGTGACCTGGGAGTTTGAGAAGGCAAAGGTTAAAGTGTCTATAAAAGTATCCCCTCTCACAAGTCACACTGATCAGAAAGTCCCAGGGTTTTAACCAATAAAGTAATGAAGTATTTAGATGTACCTTCCCAGAACAAAGCAACAAGAAAATATATCTTTTGCAAGCACAACTTGCTGTTAGTACTTCATAAAACCATGGAATTTATGAAAGTTGATATATGATGAAGGAAACAGATTTTTATAACAACAATGTTTATAAGATAATAGCTTCACAATAGATGCCTTAAAATGGCTTCACAATGACCAAGAATAATTACTCAATAATAGCAAAGTACTAGCATTTGTCAGAAGCTGATTAGGCAGTGTATTAATCAACTTTTCGATTACTTTTAGGTGCTTTTAGTGCTGCAATAGATGGCTGTAGCTTACTTTTGGAACAACAACAAGTAGGTTAGCAGATTAGTCTACTCTAGGGTTAGGAAAAGTTAGTAGAGAGCTTGAGGTAAAAGTTTTGAGAGTAGTTTTCATCAATCACTCAAGTGCAAGGCTTAGATCAGTGCTTTTAGGGTTAGTGGAGTCTCTTTTAGCAACAACAATCTTGAAGGGAAAGAATGATAATATTAGAGCTAGAGAGAAGAAGGTCAATGATTGAAGTGTTGGTAATCCAAGGCTTCAATCACTAAACCCTACGGGGAAAATGGCCACTAGGAAGTAGGTAACCCTAGGCGGTTTTCCTCCTTCTGCTCAAGGATGAAGTAGATGACGACTAGATGAAGCAAAAGATGCTAGGGTGTTGCAATGGCAAGGCCCTTAGCACAAAGCTTCAAGAAAGTAAGGTTTCTAGCATAATCTAGTCGATGAAAAGTTTATAAGGCAAGAACAATAACATGTGCTTTAGCCTCCTAGTGTTTTAAGCTAGCAATTTCATAATCTTGGAAGAAATGCAAGATAAATACACCATAACCATTCAAAATGAAGAAGAATTGCAAAAATTTACTTGCATTCACCAAGAATCATCTAGAAATAGGCCTAGTTGAAGACTTCCACCAAGAAAAATGCTAAAATACACCAAAACTAGCCTCCTTCAAGAAATGCACACCAAATTTCAGCCAATAAACCCTAAGTAGGGCGCAAATTTCAGACCTCACTTAAGTGTGAGTGAAAGATGTTGAAAAATAAGAGAGAATTTTCCCTTATTTATACAATACAAATGACCTTTAATTTACAAATTAGGTCAAAAAGGCCGACATGGCCAGTTTACATGTAATATCCAGTTTATACATAAAAATGACAAATTAAATCCTAAATCAAGCAGAAAAGGTGACGTCATGACCTTTTAGGGTGACGTTAGGCCTCTTTGGTGAAACGTTGGCCTCCAGGGGAAAAACGTTAGGCCTCCCAAGGTCTCAAGATCAAGCCACACGTGCCACTTGGCACACAACTGCCTCCAAAGTGTCCATCAAACACTGGGTGACGTCAAGGGTCATAGAGGTGACGTCATGGGCCTTTCAAGACCAATATCATAGTAGGAGGGAAATACCCCCTTGGGTCCAGGCCTGCCAGGCTGTCTCTGGTGGAATGTCCTCCTCTCTCTATGGTGCAAGCCTCTGACATGTGTTTGCCGTTGGCTGGGGTCTCAACATCCTTCTGGTGCGCTTTTATCCCTTTGGAGGTTCGAACTAATCATCTCCCCATGTGTACTTGTCCGTCGGGTGTGGCCCTGCAACAACAAGTACGCCCTCCATGGGCTCATAAGTCACAGGGATCATAGCAATGCCAATCACGTCTAATAATCAAGTTATCTAAACATGTGCATAAAACCCCCCTTTCCCAGACAAGTGCTCAAAGACGTTATGCTATTCTACAAGCCAGGTTTGGAGAGGGTGTCAGGAGGTCCTACTGGGCTAATTCTCATTGGACGTGGGATGTTTCTAGGTGAAGGCAAATCCAGGTAATGTAAGTGGATGAGGTGGTGTAGGGATGTTTGAGCAATGGGTGCAGTGATGACAGGGAAATGTATGGCTTACCTGTGGGCGCCTCTGAAGAGGGTGAGCTGCACCTTGTCATGGATGCAAATGTTTCCAAGCCCATTCAATGCCTTTTACTTTTTTATCTTATTGCTTTTTCTTTCAAGAGACTAGTTAGAGGACACTGCCCTGGCGTGGTGACCAGTGGTGACAATGTTACCCACAAGCATTTCACGGAGATGAGAAGGTTGGCTCATGATGAGACCCCCTTTCTCTTGGCTATGCCACCAATAGCCACTACCCTGGCATGGTGACCAGCTGAATGGTAGTGTCATACCATACATGCCCATGGACCTAATAGGCTGGCTCGTAATGAGACCTCCTATCCTCCAACTAAGTCTTGATTTTATTATTTTATGGGTCCCTCCATTTCTTGCTGAGAAGCCCTTTATTGCTTTCTCGGGGATCCCTAGGCGAAGCATCTGAAGGTTTTGTTCTTTTGGCTTTTATCTTTTTCCAGCTACTTTTACCCTCTGGGCCTTTAGCCCCTTCTTCCCACAAGGTAAGGTGCAACCCTTTGCTAGCTTGGCAAACCCAATTCCCGAACCAATTTAGGGGATGGATGAGAGGGGAAAAGATGAAAAGTGATAAGTATGGTGGGAATGGACGATGACCTCTCATGAACCCACCGAGTGGCAAATCAAATCCTAAGGGAACCAACTTGCTAGGGCATCCTGTCATTCCCCCTAGGTGTGGACAAGTGGAAAGGCATAAGGTCCAAGCACATGTCAGAAGTAAAAAGAATTAAATGCACATATTCAAATGTTTTGAGAATCAGAGTGACACATACCATGATATTCAGACTCATTGCCTCATGGAGCAAGACCCACTGCTGCTGAAGGACCAGGCCGATGGGATGGATGTTGCTGTTGCTGACAAGGTGGAGGTGCTGAAGAAGAAAGATGGGCCCTCCAGGGCCAGGCTCAAGTCAATATGGCTCTCAGTACTCCATGTTTGGTCTCGGTGGGCCTTGAGACATAATCTCCTTAGTTATCCCTAGGCTAGCGGATAACAACAAGTATGGTCGGGAATGATGCGATAACCCCTCAAGGAACCCCCAATTGCACCCATTCCCCAAAACTTGGCCAGTTACTAGGAAATTGATGACACTCACCAAGGTGAAACAGGGTCAAAAGCTTAATGTCCAAGCAAGCATTCTATAATCAAAAGCAACTTAAATACAACATGTTTAAATGCCTCAAATATTAGGGTGATTGCCTGCCATAATACCTGACTTGTACTATATGGAGCAAGACCCATGTGTCGTCCAGAAACTAGCTTGTGTGGTGGATACGCTGACAATGGATCCAAACTGGTGGTGATAGAGTGGGCTTCCATATGTGCAAGTGAACACTGCTAGTCACGTGGTCTCTCGACACTCCATATCTGCAACCCGAGGGCCTCGAGACATCATCTCCTTAGTTATCCCACAAAATGGGGATAACACTACCATCGACCATGTGACTTCCAAAGTCTTTTTTATTCAATCTTGAAAGAGTGTTACAATAGTACAATACAATAGCATAGGTTCTTTCCTCAAGCTCTAACTAGCTTAAGCCATGGGCGAGTGCTTGAATATATAGGAAGAGGGGAAGAGAGCCCAAGAGAGGAGGGCGTACCACTTGGAGAAGGAGGGCGCACCACATGTGAGGGAAAGAGGGTCTAAGTGTTGATACAAGGCTGCCACCTCTCCCTATTTCCCATTAGATGACAAGTGTGAGAGGAAGGAGGAAGGAGAGGCTGCTACCTCTTGAGAGGTGGGCAGCCCTCTCTAAGCATGCGCCACCATTCCTCAAGAGGGGTGCACCTCCTTATTGAGATCTTCTCTCTTAGCTATAACTCAAACTTGAACTCACTCTAAACTCACTCTTAGGTGCCAACAGGGCCTAGTGAACTCATAGAAAGGGTGACTTAACTCAAAACATGTCCCAGACATGTTTCCCAAATAATAGCTTTGCTGATTTTTCTGATTTTTTACGTCTTTTATTGACTTTTGTGAGCAAAATTACTTTTTAAGTGATTAAAATCACTAATTTTACTCACAAAAGTGGGTGCTTAAATAAAGTGGTTATTCTAAGTCCAAAAATGAATACCCCCAAGGCATATAATGCCTCCTAATGCCTCTTTTTTAACATATGACTAAAATACAATTAAAATATCCTGTTTTACGAGAATTTTTTTATTGAGTCAAAACTTTAAAAAACCTATGGGGGACTTAGTGCAATTTCCATGTGACTCAAAATTGATGATCTAGCATGATAATATAAACATTTAGACACTAGACTTAGATTTTCCAAGCTAAGGCCTAACCATGAATACACACTCCAACTTTGGAGGTAGTGAGTGAAAAAACTTAGAAATTATAACTTGACTAAAAAGAATTTCAGGCAAGAAATAATTAACAAGTGAAAAAAAACACTCCAGAGTATATACTCATGATCAAGTCTTAGGAGGCCAAGCCTTTTACAAAATCATCATGCTAATCTCATCTTATTACAATGCCCCCTCAGGGGATGGAAATGCGAAAAAATGGTCATATTTGATCGGTTGGACTTCTAAACTCTGATTTTGAACATGTGAAT
Source organism: Picea glauca (assembly GCA_000966675.3). Taxonomy (NCBI): domain Eukaryota; kingdom Viridiplantae; phylum Streptophyta; class Pinopsida; order Pinales; family Pinaceae; genus Picea; species Picea glauca. The sequence continues at coordinate 74,737 of JZKD02S1282277.1, forward strand.
GTTCAATCTTTGGCAGCTCAACTGCACGTCCATCCTAGTGCAACTTGGTGGATAATAGGGCCCATTCATCCTAAAGCATAAAACATAAGATAAAACATGACAAACCCTAAAGTATTTCTCATATTCTCATTTCATTCACATGGGAGCCATCTCACACTCTTGAAGCTAACATTTGTTGAAGCTATCTCATGTTGTGTGTATTTTGAGTTGCCATCTGTTGTTGGAGTAGACGATTTTGTGTGGAATCAGCCATCAAGGGTCTGCCAATGCGATTCAAAGGCTAAACAATCTAACTACAACAAACAAGTTGGTGTTTTGGAGGGCAGCTTTGTAGGTTTTGTTTTGTTTATTATAGTTTTTATTGGTTGAATAAAGGATTTTCAAAGTGATTGAAGTTTGCATCTTGGGCAACAAAGGCTATTGTTTTTGTTTTGCATATTCTCTTCCTTGCATTTTGTCCAAATCATCAAGGTATCATGTTGTAAAATTGCAACTTGTAAGTTGTTTAAAGTTTTGAACCTTGGGCATATCAATTGACAATATGGCATATTATGAAATTTTGATTTTGTAATTGGACTATGTACTTGGCACTTGCTTATTTCTAGAAGTTGATATCTATGTAGAGAACTAGTTCTATTTCATCATTAATGTCTTTTATGAATTCTAAATGCTTTTTAGATTTTAAAAGTATATAATATATAAATTATATTTTATTGCTCTCCCCAAATCATCGTCCCTTGAAAAATTTGGGGGTGTGCTCCAGTTGCTCTGAACACTCCTTGCCTCACCCCCCTTGTTCCCACATTTCGGAAACTTGTGCAACATAGTTTTTTGCAGTGCCCATTAATCATGTTGAATTTTAATGAAGATTTGTACCTTGGACAAGTGGTTCCTATGGGTTTTTAATCTTTTACCTAGGAATGTGGTCCACAACTTAAAAGTGGGTCTTTTTCATAAAGTCACTTTATAAGTGGTAAAGTGAACTTTAAATTAGAAAGTGAAAAGTCACTTAGGAACTTAAAGCACCAAGTGGGTTTTTATTTAAGTTGGGTGAGTGAAATTAAATAAAGTGAATTTAATGGAGCATTTAATTCTCACCGTTGATCTTGGGCAATGTGAGCC
>JZKD02S1282277.1:113692-123993 GCA_000966675.3 Picea glauca
TGAAATGTCTTTCTCTTGATTTGGCTTCCTCCTTGAACCAAACTTCCTTTTGTTCCTGAAATTCTTGAATCTTGCTGTGAAGGCTTGATCATCGTACTTCTTTTGGGGTTTCTCTCGTGCACTGATCCTGGATTCTTCTTGAGCACAACAAGTCCAAAGTTCTTCAAATGCAGGATACTCCTTTCTTGTGTTCATGCTTGCGGCAAATGCATCCCACGTCTTGGGAAGACCATTGAGTACTATGTTTAGCAATTCCTTCTCTGAAATGATCTCTTCAATAGCTTGTAGTTGATCTCTTAGCTGGGAGATCCTCACAAAGTATGATGTTATGCTGTCCTCATCATTCATCTTCATGTCACGAAGCTCATTCTTCAGACTCATAACTTGTCAAATGTTTCTGATCGAGAAGAGATTTGTTAGGGCATCGTACATCTTCTTCGATGAGTCGAGATGGGAGATGTAGGGTATCAAGTGGATTTGTGAGCACATACCTTTGCAGCCATTGCTTGTCACTCATCTGAGGGTTTCTGTTCTCTTGTCGTGCAAACTCTCATTCCTTCCTTTCCAACCATTCTGAGATCTCCTTCTTAGTCGGCCTCCAAAACATCCCCTTAATCACAAAGTCTTGGTCTTAGCAACAGAACCATTTGTTGGCGTTGTTGTGCACGGGTTGTAAGACCTAAGGTTTGGTTTATCTATGAACAACAAAACCCACCAGACGCTGGCCATTTTGGCATCATCTGCTTGCGTAGATGAAGTCTCACCCGAGGTATCTATTGGGATTGTGAGAATCAGGTTTCTGCAATAGTAAGGGAATGGAAGGCAATCATTCAGTGCATTCTTCCTTTTTATGTTGTGCGCATAACTCTGTTCTATTTAGTTATTAACTTACTCATGATTCAAATTTCTATACTAGCCTATTCCAGATTACCGCATAGGTTTGTTACTGTCACTGTCATGAACATTGCACCATATTTAATCATAATATGAATCTATTCTACGATGCATGCAAATAGTATTCATAATCAAACATAGAAAAACAGACAACACAAGATTTCGTAACATCTCTTTAACATTCCTTTATTCATTCTTCTCATCCATCCACTGCTACATTCAAGAACTCTGGAACTCATTATCGAACAGAACATAACATAAAATAACATAACTTAACATAGCATAACCGAACTGAACCCTTAATCTCCCAACCCGTTACATATTTATACATAATTCTAGGGAAAAGACCCTAGTCTATTCATCCCAAAAATATCCCATTACAATGCATGGCCAACTCAGTTAACTGGTTGTTCGATGGCTTTATTTTGCTTTTCAATCTGCATGTTGTTTTTCTGTTGTTCTTATATTTCTTGAATGTCGTGCTGCCATCCTTTTGTCATGCTTTATTTTCTTGTTTTTTTCTTCTGTTTGCGCGTTGTCTTCCTTTTGCACACTTTCCTCCTGGATGCACCTCAGTTGCGCACTCTCTAGCTTTCCTTCTTCTTCCGTGCACTTTTTCTATACTTATGATTTTTCCTCAAAACTTTATCAAAAACTGCAAAACTGTTTCCAAAATTGCCTGTCCAACATATGGAAATTTCAGTTTTTTGTTAAGAGAAAAATGACTAAATAACCTAAGGGAAGTCCAAGACATGGCACTCAAAGTTGAAAAGAATTGGGTAGCTTCAAGAAAGGGAGATTTGCATGTATTTGTTAGAGCCAAGAACACGGGCCTTAAATGCAACTGACCCTACCCCAGATCCAATGATTATAATAACAAAGGGGATGAAAGAATTGCAAACATCATTTTCAAATATTTTGGCCTCTATATTTGGGGTTCAAAATAGAATGGTTCAAACGAAGAACATATAACAAAATCAATTCCAACCTAGGAGAAATTTTGGACGAAATAGGGGGCCGAAATGGACCAAGGATCCTTGTTCCATTGAATCCTAAATATTGTAAATAAGGATGATTACCTATGGTGTAGGTGTTGTCAATATTTTCAAGATGAGAGTTCATGTCTTGAATACCAAAGGGGTTTTGAGAAAGGTACTGCTTTAGGACAGTGGGGTCAGAATGAGCCAAATGACTTAAATCTTGTTGATGACAACCTCTTCATTTATATGGTTGAGGGAAAGACATTTAACGTGTCAAATGAAGATGCTCAGCAGATTAAGAAAAATAGTATTGAGTCCAATAAGATCACTAAGATGTTTGGCCCAAAGCCAACCCAAAAGGAGATTCTAGATAAAGGTTGGTAGGGGTATGAACGTAGGATGTAGAAGGGCCAGTAAAGTGATGTGATTTATAAACAAGTTTTTCAAAAGTCCTGAAGCAAGGAAATGCTAATCCCACAATAGGAACTACTAGGATACTTTCTCCTGAGAATGTCTACTTAGGTATGGACTTCAATCTAAATATTGATTATCAAGTGAATTGGCTAAAGTGAAGGTATCTATTCCACTGTCTGAAATAGTAAAGATCCACTTCACAATAAATATGCTCAACGGATTAAGAAAAATAGTGTTGAATCCAATAAGATCACTAAGATGTTTGGCCCAAAGCCACCCTAAAAGGAGATTCTAGATACAGGTTGGTAGGTGTATGAACGTAGGATGCGAAAGGGTCAACAAAGTGATGTGATTAATAAACAAGTTTTTCAAAATTCCCGAAGCCAAGAAAATGTTAATCCCACAGTAAGAACTACTAGGATACTTTCTTTTGAGAATGTTTACTTAGGTGTGGACTTCGATCTAAATATTGATTATCAAGTGAATTGGCTAAAGTGAGGGTATCTGTTCCTTTGTTTGAAATAGTAAAGATCCCTTAACAATGAGTAAAGGTAAAGAAATTCCTTAGAGTTGAATATGTAAAGGAGGTCAATGAAGATTGTCCAGTGGTGTTCTAGGCAATGAACCCAAGAGGAAAGAATGACAACTACAACCCTTTCTTTATCACCTTGGTGATTAATGACTTTCTAGCCCCATTGACCTATTTCTTGGTCAGTTTTTGGGCATTAATAAAACTATCTTATCTTATTGGGATCCATTTGTTGTGTGATGGTGTAAGGTCCATATCACCTTGGCTTGAGCTTGTGATGCTATTGATTTGGAAGCATTGTTTTCCCAAGTGAAGCCAAACTTTGTAGTCAACTTAAAAATGAGGACTAACTCGTCTTGCAACTTGGTCCGTGTCTATTGCAAGACATAATAGGCTTTGCTGCAGATCTTTACCAAGTTATGCATAAAGGAAGAAGCTTTGTCTTGCTCCTTTTGCTAGTGGGATGCAAATGGAGCTTGGGGAGGAATTGAATCTCATAATGGGCAAGAGGTTGAAAACTATAACAAACCTCAAATAAGGAGTGCCTTGTAGAGATGTGTAACAGTTGTCTTGTAGTTGTGTTGCAAAATGTGTAGTCATCGATTCCACAATTTATTCTTTTGGTGATATGTGTTGAGAGCATAGACCAAAATTTTGTTAAAACCTTGGTGTGGTCGTATGTTTGATGAAATGAGGTGGGAAACCTCAACTAACAACCCAAAAAATTCACTGAGGATTTCCAAAATTCATTGAGAAATTTGGATTCACAGTTAAAAATGATGATAATGGTAGGCCAAAATAGCTTCAAATATCTTGGGAGAATAATTCTACAACTTTAGGTGCATCAATAGTCTTTCTGCAAGGAGTGAAGATTGGGATCTTAGAGAATTCGTAGACTACCACGAAGGTATGATCATGATTCTTCTTTGTGGTGGGTAAACCATTGATGAAATCCCTAAAAATGGATGCTCATGGTCTAAAGGGAGTTGGCAAAGGATGCTATAGGGAAAGCTTCATGTTAACATGTTTGGTTTGTGAACATCTTCTAATGTAATCTTGTTGTTGACCTCTGTTGTTGGACTGGTGCTTGCTCTTGATGTGTTCACATAGGATCAGATCATTGGCCTCTCGTTATCGATAGATTTCCACACAACACCCCCCTCGATTCTTTTGTCTTTTATTTATTTTAATTTCTCAATGTTTCCTAGGTTTGAGACTTAGGAAATATTTTATATATTAAAATGCTAATGTCTTAAATAAATAAAATAATTTACTTATCTCTCCCTTTTTTTTCAAATTTCTCATGGAGATATTATGTGGAGTGCTTCTACCTTCTGTTGTTGCATGTCTACCTTACTTGCCTCACCCAATTGTCTCCTATGCACAATCACTAGCCATGATCTCTTGTGTTAATGTGTCAATGTTGTTTTCATTGTTCACCATGACTTCTATATGCCTTGGTGCTAGTCTCTGGCTCTCCCAATCTCTAGTTGCCAAATAACATGGATCAAATACTATATAAAATTTGCATACATGCAATGATACCTAGAGTCGTAGTGAGAAGAACGAAGATTGATGTTATTCAATATGTGAAATGAGATACAAAAGTGATATGCCTTGTGAGAAAGACGGTCTTTGATGGAAACCAACATTACATAATTAAAAACACATGTGACTTAATTAATTTCTTTAGTCACAATCTTTGATCGCTATCTCAAAAGTATTATCATATATAAAGTACATTATGATATGACCATTATACTACATATACTCTATCAAGCTATTTGAATTTCAACTAGATAGCTATTTTTGGAAAGGTATAGTTACTCTTCAAGTTGGAGCCAAAGCGATTATGCTAGCTCTCCTTGATACTGTAGGCAGGGGAATCTAGGATGACTACTATGAGGCACTTGGATGTGTCACTCTTGATGTATAGGCATATTGATTTCTAATATAATATATGATGCATTTTCAACAAAAAAGAAGGATGACATGTAGAATGATATATAGTGTTGTAGAGATGAGTGAATATTGATATTATTCCCTTGTTGCTCGAAACTCCTAAACGCCCACATACCAGTATCAGAAACTCATGGAAACTCAAAAACACCTCGGAAACTTCTCAAAAACCCCCAAGTGCTCATGAGGGGCATGGGACCCATAGGAAGTTTAAAAATCCTGATATATGGAAATGAAGACAAATTAACCTCTAATTCGTTTCTAAACCTACCTAGAAATTAACCTATCATTCTTATTTTATTGCAAGATATTGTGTTATTTAAAAAAAAACTATATATATATGTGTGTGTGTGTGTGTGTGTGTGTGTACCACGTTTCCCCTAACATACCCATTTGGGGGAGTCAGGTTTCCAGGTGTTCCTATTTCCAAAACTAGTACACATTTCCTTGTTTCGTTCAACTTAGTATTATTCAATATGTGAAATGAGAGAAAAAAGTGACATGTCTCATGAGAAAGGCAGTGTTTGGTGGTAACCAACATTACGTGTAAATGTCAACTTTAGCTTTACATTCTAACTATAGCATATGCTTTCATGTAATTTAGAATATCCATCTAAATATGGATCCACATTTGTATTGAAAATTTTAGTAAATATGTGTTCCAAAGGTGAATAAAGAAAACAAAAAGATAGATAAATAGATAATTTTTATTAAACGTTCATGAGGCCAAAAGGTCTATGGGACGACGAAGGTTACATCATAAGGAGGCTATGCCTTTATACAAGATAAAGCAACAAAAAGTGCAGAAGAGAAGGAAGATGTGTTAAAGTGAGAGGGATAGGGTGCTATGGAGGGCACAAGTCCATAATTGACTTATCTGACCAATCCCTCCTTCGGGAGTTTTTTCTTTTCTTTTCAATGCAATGATACCATCATCCCACACTAGCTTGTCTCTTTTCCGTAACATTTTAACGATGCCCTTTGAGCAATATCTTCTAAGTGGCTGTTCTGGAACAGCATTGGCTAGCTTACATCTTCCAGTGCTGGTCTAGTTTGGAAAGAAAATGTTAATTGTTGAAAGAAGGGAAACTTGAATTTTGTGTCTCTTCTGATCTGCAGTTTAATTGCATGGTAATTTTATTATTCCAATTTCCAACAATTGTAAGCTTATAGATCAACTGAAAGTGTATTAATATATTTTATATTATGTTTGAATGTTTGGAAATCATAATTTATGGCATATTATAAGAAATTAAACATAGGGTTTCTAGTTGTTTTATGTTTATTATCACATCATTTGAATATTTATAAAATTCATGTCAATAGATTTATTTGATTTAATAAAGGTTGCTTTTTAATGAAGATATTGTTTATTTCTTGTAGGCCACTAGCATTAGAATTATCTGCTGCAGAGGAAGTTACAATTGCAATGCACTTGGATACATTCAGGTATTGATTTTCATTGAGAGGTTGCTTACATTGATAGTAGCATCCATTTTCTTGACCATTCAAAAGAAAATTCTCTTTTCCTTATGGAGCAGTATAAAACTAATAATTATTTTATTACATGCTCAAAAATATGTTTAATTTTATAATTATTGACATCGTTGAAATGATGGTAATCTTTAGTTGGGGTCACTTATGGCTAATCACCCCCATTAATTGCATCACTAGGTTATATATTAAGAGCTGACCTATTCAATGTTATTTTACGATACTTTAGGTGACCAAGGTCGGCCTAAGTGCATTTATGTGGGCCCATAACGCCCTCATGGAAGGAGATGCCCCATCTCATGAGTTGTGTATTTAACAACTCATGCCTCATTTGTAACAGCATATTGATTCATCTTGTGATCTATTCTTTAGCCTACGGGCACCATATCTCTCTTGTTAATGGGTTATCTCTCTCTTGGGCACTCCTATTGGTATGATCTACTCTTCATTAGTGTTGTTATATATCTGAAGTGCTTTTTGGTTGGATTAGAGTTTGTTGAAGTTGACACCATAAATCTATCACTTCAACATGGTATCAGAGCTAATGTGACTCTTCCTTTCATATCCAGTGTTGTTTTCAAGCTTGTTTCTAGTCTGAAACTAGGGTTTCAACACTTTTTTGGGGACAACAACAAATTTCTAGGGCGTTTTTCACTAGCACCCTCCTTCTTTGGCAGTTTTTAGGTATTTTCAACAAAGTTAAGGGGGTTCTTTGCAAATTTGTGCTCGTTTTAGGGAAACACTCTCCCCCTTTCCTCTTTTCAACCCAAACTCTGCTTTTTTCAGTGTAACGTAAGTCTGAAACTAGGGTTTTCTAGCCTTGTTTTTAGGACAACCATAGTTTTAAGGGTTTTTAAACTCTCTTAACCATCGTTACCCTCCTCTTTTGGTCATTTTCTTAGTTTTTCTAGTTAATTTGAGGGATTCTTTTTGCAAATGGGTGCCCTTCTAAGGTAGTGCACCTTATCATTCTCTTAGTTTTAGCCAAAATTCATTGTCTTTTTTTTGGAACAATGTTGGTATTATGTGGATTTCTCCTATTCTTTAGTTTTTTTTTTTAAGATCTTTGTTGGTGGCATTATCATTGTAGGCTCGAGAGTTCAAAATTTCTTCTTTACTAGGGGGTCCACCTTGTTGCCGTCCTTATAAACACTTGCAAATGTGAGCTAAGTCCTGCTCACTTAGTGTGTCCTTGGAGGCACAATGCCTAGGTTCAAAGTCCACGTTGTCACTTTGACTTGAACCTCTTCTATCTAGGCTTACTCCTAGGGAAGCCAAGAGGGGTAGACCCTAGTTATTAGATAAGGTTAAAGTTAAGTTCTAGGAGTTGGTTTTAATTAGTTACAAGGTTGGGGGAAAGATCTAGCCTATGATGCAAAGGAAGCAATGCAATAATGAAACAATTCAATATAACAAGCAAAGCCTTTTCCTAGGACAACTAAGACTAGTGCCTAAGATTGGGCAAGGGGTCAACTAAAGTTTTAGGGGATTTAGATTACACAAGATCTACATAGATTACAATGATTACAACTACTTCACAACAATGTTAGATACAAATCTACAACTAAATACAAGATGAATAGATGATACAATTATAAGCAAAGCTACAAAACAAGATACAATAGATACAAAGACACAAAGAGATTAACTGAAAATTGCTTGTATGTGCAGGAATTTAAAGATGCTCAAAGGGAAACATTCATCGACACAACAAGCCTAGCATGCTCAACAATAGAGTGTCTCCCAAAGGGATGCACTACTCTATTGTGACTGCTTTCAATGGCAAACAAGATCACACAAGATCCAACAGATAGTGCCTTCAAAGGATGCGCAACTTCTTGAGGGACCACACAAAAGATGTGAATACCAATTAACTGAAAAAGAAATGCTTGAAAGGGAAAATGTCCAAAAACACAATTTATGACTACTTAGTGTCTAATCCACAACCATAAGATAAGCTTGCATGAAATGTAAATGTAAAATGAAGTGCTTGCAAGTGTAAGTGTATACCACAAAAGATAATATCAAGTTGATGCCCAAAGTTGAAGTGGATTAAGGATTTATTAAGAGTTATTAAATGAGAAGTGAATCCTAGCTAATTGTCAACCCAATACTCCCCCCGCTTGTACCAAGTAACTGTTGGGTGCTCAAGAAGTATGGCAACAAGGCCTACCCTAGCTCCACAAGTCAGCCCAAGGGAAAAGAGTACTCCCGGAAAGGACGTTGAGCGCCATGAGACCGTCCCCGGCCTATCACCTTCCGTTGCTTCCTCTATTCCTTGTTTAAATGGCAAAGTTGGGTCAGTAGAGGTGTCCTATTAAGTCTAGTTTATTATTAGGCCTATGGACTAAGTTAATTTGAGTGATTAGGTGTGTAAAAGTGAGATTTGCTTGCCCAAAAAGTGTGAAAATGTGCCAAAACCGAAATGTTAAACCAACGAGAAATGAAATTCTAAACCATTAGATTATTACTTGAAAAGCATGTAAAGAACTTGAAAAAGTTTGTTGATATGAAAGTAGATTGTTTTACACCATATATATGCCCATATTGCTTGCAAAGTTAAGAAGATAAATGCTTGAGATCTCAAACTTGCAAAGTAAATGGAAACTTGAAAGCATGAGATTAAACCTATGCCTCCATGGGCTTAAACTAACATTTAGTTGTGTGAGATCTACTTCTAGATGATTTTAATCCATGATCATAAACATATTAGAAATAGACAACTAAGCTAGCCATACTATTTTGGGGGTTGGCTAGGCCAACTTCACACCTAAGGTGTAGGAAACTAAAGAATGTGAAACTTGAAATGAAAAACAGAAATACAAACCACTTACAATGGCACAAGGTGGAGGCAAGCCTTCCTATTTTGTGCCAAAGGGGGTTGGAAAATAAATAAACTAAACTAAAACTACCTAGCCACACAACCTTGTCCTAATGACGAATGGGGCCAAGAATAAAAAATGCAGAAAATTAAATGAGCTACTAGCCTTACTATTTTGGGGGTTGGCTTTGCCAAACTGTCACCCAAGATGTAGGCACTAATAGATCTACAGCAACAGAAAATTAAAAGAAGAAGGCAAGCCACTTGGGGACCCCCTTTGGGCTTGCTACAATGCCTAGAAAAGATAGAGAAATGATTGAGTGTTGTTACCCAATCAAAAGAAGGGTCCTTGGTGTGTGTTGTGACTGAAAATGGGTAGCATTTACCCTTCACCTGGCGAGAACCTGCAAAAACCAGCAAGCTATTGCTCGCTGGAAATGCTGCAACACACACAGAAAAGTTGAGAAATTTTTTGTTTTTCAACATAAATTTTCTGCATACAAATTTCGGAAAATTTAGATGATAAAATGACCTATCTAAGAGTGTTAGCAACCAAGATCTGAATATGAATATGACAGAAAATGAAGGGGAAAAACTAAGAAGTTTAAGTGAGCTATGAAGGTAACTTCTAGTTTGAAGCTATCCCAACAAAGCCCTTGAGACAACCTGCAACTATTGAAGCACAATGTGAGATAGGAGTAGATATGAGTTGCATAAACAAATAACATAAACTAGTTTATATCATTAGCTACTCAACACATTTAGGTCAGCAACTACACTATTGCTAAACCTATCTAAACAAACTAATTTACTTATTAAATCTACTCAATATTTCACAAAATACACAAAGGAACAAGGTCACCTCAAATGCATTGAAGCACCAAGACAAAATCTTTGTACTCCAAAATCCTCCAAAGCCTTTTTTATTATCAAATGAGGAGGTTGCTCGAAGCTTCTCTCCAAAATAGAGCAAGAGTGAGTGAAAGCAAGAATGGAAGATGAGAGAGGGATGAGGTAAGAATTCGGTAGCATAACAATAGCTCAAGAGATGGTGAAGAAATGAGGGTGGGAGGGCCTTCATTTATGCTTGGAGAGGCAAAGTGACCCCTCTTGGATGAGCTCCAAGTGTCAAACACCAAGCAACATTGAAGATCTCAAGGAGGGGGGCGCACCACTTAGGGTTTTGGCATGGATTGGTGAGGTGGAATGG
>JZKD02S1282277.1:192215-208071 GCA_000966675.3 Picea glauca
GAGAAGTCGGCCCCAGTAAACTGGCAGGATTACTATAAATACAGGGTGCCAGTTTCTCATTTGTCACATCTCAGGACTGCAGTTTTCCCAGTTGGTGCGCACTGCAGGTGTAACTGGTGCGCAGGTTTGGAGGAGGGTCGCAGGTGCAGCTGCAGCAACAAGAAGTTTCAGTATTTGGCTTGGATATCTCTTGGTTAGGGTTTGGACTATCTGATCAACTTTTTGTGATGCGCTATCCTTGGGGAGAGATGCGCTACTTCTTGTTTGGCTATCCTATCTAGGGTTTGCTTCCGGAGGAATTCTCAGGTCAAGGTTAAGGTGCTCGGAGGGAGGCTTTGGCCTGTGGTTAGGAGACGAGGGTATCGTCGTTGCAAAACGAGCACACCAATATATATATTCTAACAGGAAGCCACCGTGATTCTATGTGATAACCAGAGCTGTATAAAGATGATGGAGAACCTCGTGTTCCATGATAAGCAGAAGCACATAGAGATCCGATACCACTACATTCGTGATATGGTGCAGAGGGGAGATGTAAAGCTCCAATATGTTGGCACAGATGATCATGTTGCAGATGTGTTGACCAAGCCTTTGTCTCGCGTGAAGTTTGAGTACTTCCGAGATAAGCTTGGTGTAGTCCGAAAGGACCTCCCTCGAAAGGGGGAGTGATGTTGATGATATTATGGTATCCTGACCAACAACGGGTAGCTCTGTTAGGATTTTATATTCTAGGGGATTGATCATCCCTGGGCAGATCCCGAAGGTCCGATAAGGATTGTCTGTCAGAGTACCTGTGCATGTATATGCCGGTTGTGGTCAGTAGTGGTAGCTCCATTAGGATTTTATATCCTAGGGAATCTTATGATTCCTGGGAAGATCCCAAAGGTTCGGTAAGGATGTTCTGTCAGAGTGCCACGTGGTAGCTTGTTAGGATTTTATATCTTAGGGAATCTTATGATTCCGAAGGTCTGGTGAGGACGGTCTGTCAGAGTACCACAAATGTTGTTGTTGATGAACATGCCTCATTCTGTTGCCACATGTTGATGATGTTGTTGTTCCAACCTCGTGTTGTTGATGATGTTGTTCCAACCTCGTGCTGTTGATGATGTTGTTCTTCCAACTTCGTGCTATTGATGTTGATGTTTCAACTTCATGTTGATGATGATGATGATGATGATGATGCTACTCCAGCTCCATGTCGTAAATGATGATGATATTAATGATGAGAAAAACTTTTGATGATTTATAGATATGTCAGTCAATGTTCCAGATGTTGATGATGATGTTTCCCTCTCCTTCTTTTGATGATGTTGTATTGAGTCATGTCAGTAGAATACCCTTCTCGTTAAGGGGGAGTGTTGAAATATTGTAACTTCGAAGAATATTCTAATTATATTTGAGTTATTATTTTATAGATCAAATCCCCTTTTGCGGATTGATCAAGTCGGGTCTTGTATAAGATCAAATCCCCTTTTGTGGATTGGTCTAACTGTATTTGTATAGTGGTATTTATAAAGTCATCCCCTAGTAATTATAAAATGATTTTAACCACTTCTAGGAGAAGTTGGCTCAACCAAGTGAAGAAACACAACCCTTGCGCCATCTCACACTTGTATTTATATGTGAGGTTGGTGTCTCATTTGTACACACTTACTCACTCATCTAGTGCACATATCTTGAAGGTAGTTGCAAGGGGAAGAAGAGAGGCGCATACTCAGTCTTGGTCGGTCTTTGGTGTTTTGGTCTTAGTCTTGGCATTGTATTGGCAATCGATTATTGATGAAGTTTTTGCTAGGTTTTCTCCCCCGTGAGAGTTTCCCAGGATAAAATGTTTTGTACCTTGTGATTGTGTTTCTTTCAGTGGTCCTCTTTATATGGTTGTTTTGGAAATACATTGAATGCTCATGTAATTTGGAAATAACCTAATAACAACAATAAAAACTTAACAATTTCCACACTTAATTAAATATGAATAACTCTACAAATCAATAATCGGAAATATGTGTAACTTTTAGGAGAGACTTCCAAGTGTGTTATTAGCATAACTCCTCTCCATTTGGGTTGGTGCTTGCCAATCTTAGGGGGTGTTCCTAGACTTGCATGTGCTTCCTTCCCTATAGATCTGCAAAATACACGAAAACAACATACAAAAGTTTCCTTTGGCCAATGACTAAGCTGCCAAAGGGTTTTGTGAAGTGATTTTAAATATTAATGGTGGAATTTCCTTCGACGTTAGCTTCAAAAGTAATGGAAAGAAAAGAGATTGAAAACGCTAATAAGTGGTAGATTTTACCCAAATAAAAGGCTGAAAACTTTTAAAACATTGCACTAAAACCCATCAAGACAAACCCTGAGAGCCAGATACAAGTGTAACAAATTTTTATTCTGCATAAACCAAAAGGTTGATTGCACCAAAGAGACAGATATAGAACCGATACAATGATGTTTCCTACACAAGAATGTAGAAGCTAGAAGAGAGAAAGGAGAGAAAGTGAATGAGTATGTTGTTGTTGAAGAAGATCCAACCCTGATACATTGGAGAAATTCTACTTATATTGATTTCCTCCCCTTATGTGCATTAGTGAGGAGGAGGTCAAACTATGCATGTAGGAGATGTGCATTGATGGTTTGAGTTGAGTGAACTCGCTATCCAACTATCATCAAAGGGGAGGTACGCATTGATCCAAGTGAACTAAACCTAGTTAATCCGAAGAAGAATAGAGTGAAGTGTCCAAGTGCTCTGAGTTTAATTGGGGAGTGGCTCAGTTGTCGCAAGATGAAAAGTCCATGTGTGTAGTTTGAGTGAAGTAAAGTTGGAGGAAGAGTGTCAATGCGCACTAGTTCAATTAGGAGTCTAACTCAGTTAAGTAGCCATGAACTAGAGAGAAATCCATGCGCCTTAGATGACGTGGAGACCTTATGGAGTGGGATTATCCATGGGCATTGATGACTAGAGGAAAGGTGGAGTGGAGTAAAGGCAAAGTGAAGAAAGGGAACTATGTGCATGGGTGAGTAGATATGCTTGGAGTTAAGTGGCAACGAATTGAAGAGGGAAAGTCAATGCGCATTAGTCTTCTATAGATGAGCTTTGAATTGAACTAAAGCTAGACTCAGATGAGGTGGTGTTAGTACACTTTTCCACCCTCCAATTGAGCTGATAAATCTGATATTTCAGCGATGACAAAATGGCTAATTAAAGGAGTAAAGCCCCAAATTGTCACAGGCTAGACCCCTCTCCGTTTGGGTTGGTGTTTGCTAGCCTCAGGGGGGAATCCCTAGGGTGATTTGTTGCTGTCTTAAGGTCTGATTTTCTGTAAAATAAGAAAAAAAAACAGTGGCTGTAATATCTTAGACAGCGTGTTGATTCCACCAAAGAAGTGAGGAAAATAGATAGCTTTAACTTGGAGGGATCATGCAAGGTTAGCACAAGAGAAAAAAAAAAAAACTATTCAAAAGATAACTAAATCACAATGAATAGTAAGAAACCACTTAATCAATTGCAAGAATTAAATCAAATACCAACAAGAAGAAAGGTTTGACACAAACACAACTTCTTTATTATCGGCTTGTCAAAGGGTTGATTGTGCCACAATCAAAAATCCACAACCAATACAATGATTAACCCTGCTTAAGAGAAAGTACCTAGCCTATAGAATGAGAGAGAAGAAAGAGAAAAAAGAAAGATAGAAAGAATATGTGTTGCTGCCACAAAAATACGACCAAGAACCAATGACAACCATCCAATATATAGCTCTAGAAGGCGCATATCCCAAGGGAAAATCAAGAGTTCACATGGGAAGTAAAAAGAGAAAGTGTGTGTGCATGAGGAAGTGTGGATGACATGCGCTTGAGTAAGGAAAAGCACAAGTGGGAAAAGGAAGCATGCATGCGCATGAGGGAGACTTAGAGTGGATGAGTGAGGATATGAATGTGCCTAAGTAAAGAGATGTTCATTAATAATGATAAGAAAGAAACCCAAAATACACCTCCCATGCAAGAGAGAGGCTTAACATATGCACATAGGTGGATCAGGAGGGCTAGGAATAGGCTTTAGGCAAAATAGTCATGACATGCAAGTGAAGAAGAGGTAGTTAACATGGGAGGATGCGCACGGGTTTGTGGGATGATGTGGAGAAGAGTGGGAGATAGCGTAGGAAATGTATGTGTGTTGGCGCATGGGCCCAACGAGGGGGTAAGCTATAGTAAGTCACGCTTCATTACAGAGGGAATTTGGATCATACGCATAACTTAAGATATGCACCTTTAATTAAAGGATGGGTATGTATGTTTACATGGGGAGTTTAAAAAAGTGGGGACAATTTTAATATTTAATTAATTAAAAAGTGTACAAACCCTTTTAATTAATTAATATATAATTAATATAATAAAGGGGCATACAAAAGTCAAAAAAGTTAAATATGTATACTTGGGACAAAGGGGAGTAGTACGTAGGAGTTAAGGGGTTAGGATAAAACAAGGAACATTTTAATTAATTAATTAAAAAGGAAACACGCTTTATAATTCATAAAGGTGACATATGAGTAGGTGGGTTAGTGTTAGGAAAACGGGTTAATGGGTATGTATAAAGGGAAGTGGGTTTAGAATTAGGATAGGATAGAGTTAAGAGGGAAGTGGGTTAGGTGGCATGGGTAAAATGGATTTAGGGACTTTTAATGTACGGAAAGTGGTTTTTATGGTTAGTGAAGAAGAGTTAGTGAGAAAAGTTAGCTTGATTAGTTAAATTTTCTCTATGGAAGTGTCACCTCATCCTATGCACTCTTGGTCGAATGATGTCACATGTCTGAATTTGAGCTTGTCACTTGTCACCGTTGGAGATGACGATGATTGCTAAAAATAGAAATTTCCAAAAATAGCCATTTGGTCCCAAAAATTTGAAACTTGTCGAAACTGACCCAAACTCTCCACAAATGCTCAGGATGACTGAGACCACCACCATATGTCTACTGCTAAAAATAGAATGTTTCCCGCATGTCCATGACTTTATACTCATTAGATTTGATTTACTGCAAGGAATCTGAATTCACAATCAGAGTCGACATGCAAGCCCCAGTGCTCAACATGCTAAAAATAGAAATATGTGAAAAACCATCTCGACATAGGTCCAAAAGACTTAGAATGTCTCAAGGATCCACAATATGTGCTTAGAACTTGGATCTAGGGTCTAGAGCTCAAACTGCTAAAAATAGAAAGTTCTTGCATGTCGCCTAGAAAAGTGCTATCAGGTCTAGAATCATGCAAGGACCATCCCTGTATGCTCAAAACTGCTCCAAACTGACAAGAGACCCACTCCAATCATGGCTCCTAAAAAGGTAGCAACACTTATTGTATATAGACTTCTCTCTCAAAATGCAAAGGAACACATGCTAACTCTAACTCTGAACTAAACAATCATGTAATGATCATATACATGTCTCCAATGAGATTCAACCTCTTCTAACCACAAGAACTGAACTTTGGGAGAATCTTAGAATGTCAGCCAAAATAATGCATGTTGACTCTTAACCCTCAAGGGGACAAAATCCCCATGTGGGATGTCAAGAACCATATGAATCTATGTGTATGTAACAATACTGCTCTATGAGAACTCTGTAAGATGTACCAATGATGCTCTGAAAATATATGTACCAAAATCTACCCCTGTAAATGTGTGGAAGGAAAGAAGGCCCTGTAAGTTGATCAAGAAAAACCTGTAAGTTGACCTGTAATACCAAAGCCTGGCTAATGGGCCATGGAGTCAAATCAATATAAAGCCTCCCACTGAACACTAAAACAAAAGGGGTCTCATCCAAATCCACTACCTACTACCACCCAACATGTACAGTTCTCCCTGTAGTAAATGTGTTGATGTTGCCACAAGGGAGAGAATCACTTAATCAGATGTCAATAATGTAAACACCTGTCAAGTGTGAAGGAACACAACCAATAATGACAATGGGTCATGTTATCCCCATTTTGTGGGATAACTAAGGAGATGATGTCTCGAGGCTCTCAGGTTGCATACATGAAGTATCGAGAGACAGCTTGACCGACAGTTTCCACTTGCAAATATGGAAGCCCGCTCTGTCACCACAGTTTGGATCCATCGTCAACACATCCACCACACCAGCTAGCTTCTAGAAGGCACATGGGTCTTGCTCCATGCGGTACAAGTCATGTATTGTGCCAGGTAATTACCATAATATTTGAGGCATTTAAGCAAGTTGTATTGAAGCTGCTCTTGTTTATAGAACGCCCAGTGCTTGGACATTATGCTTTTGACCCTGTTTCACCTTGGTGAGTGTCATCGATTTCCTAGTAAGTGGCCAACTTTTGGGGAAGGGATGCAACTGGGGGTCCCTTGAGGTGTCATCATACCATTCCCTACCATACTTATCACTTTCCGCTCATTGCATTCCCATCACATTGCCCTCTTCTAGGCCCTTTAACTTTAGTGACCCAAGAAGGGCATGTACCTCATTTCATGGGAAGAAAGGATTGAAAGCCCAGGGGGATGGTGGCTGACAAAAGATAAAAGCCTAAAATATAAACCTTCTAGATGCTCACCCAGACAGGTCTTGAGAACGATGAATTGCTTCTCTCTAAAGAATTGAAGGCCTGCAAAAGATCAAACACATAATAAATCCCGCTTGAATGAAAGACTAACACTAGTGCATTATAACGCTTTGATGGTTACCTCTATGGCACTTTGTGGACCTCTTCTTTCAAGTGACACTATGTTATTGCCCCCCAAGCTAATCGATTCACTATTGGGAGTGCACACGTGTTTGGATCATTGATTAATTAATAAATGGCAATAAATGGGCTTGGATATATATATATATATATATATATATATATATATATAGCAGTTGTATCATCCTTTGGGCCTTCAACCCCTTCTTCTCATGAGAGAATGGGCCATAGCCGAAGTTTGGGATATATGAAAGGATTTATAATGGAAAATGTTAAGTATGGTCGGGAGTGGAATGTTACTCTTGGGAGGACACCCTCAGTGTTGCCCCTTTTCCCTGGGCAGTGACAACACAGGACTAGGGTACAGAAGCTAACCACCAAGGTGAAACAAGGCAACCAAGACAATTTCTCAAGCAAGTGATCCATTATACAACTTCAACCAAAGATCTTTGTTTACATGCCCAATAAATTAAACACAACACCTTGCTTGAAAAAAGGACTAACCATACCTCACGGTGATGTTGGCTTACCATGCCCCATACCCTGGGTTGCTTGAATGTGATTAGCCTTTGTTGATCTGTGTTGGGAGGCAAATCAGGTGGAGTTGTTGTGATCTGTTGGTCAATCTCGCTCTTGACACTCCATGTCTGCTACATGTGGGCCTCGAGACATGATCTCCTTAGTTACCCCTAGCCTAGAGGGGGTGGTAATAGATATTGTTTCTTAACTATTAGGGTAAGCTCATCATGATCCCTTCGATACTATTCATTATTGAGATGAGCTAGCAACACCACTTAGTGATAGTACTATATATAATAAGTTGGTAGAGCCACAAATTAATGAGCCAAGTCCATGAAAAGTTGATTCTTGTGAAGAATGGTGATGAATACTAAGTGGTGCTAACCATGTGACTTTCAACAAGAAAGGAGGCTTTGATGGCCATACTCTATCACCTCAAAATATCTAGTGGAGCACGTCACCAATTTTCCATACAATTTGAGTAGGATGGTTTGCCTGCTATCTCTTTCAATAGAATCGTGTTTGAGGTTTTGTTGTAGGGAATAGGAGACTAGTATGTAGCATTGATGTATTCTAATAATAAAAATATTTCTACCCTAGCATGTATGATGATTTATATGCATACGTAGAAACATCATAAATATGCACTTGCATAAAAGTGAACCTTTTAAATACTTGGCCATAAAGAGCAAATGGACAGGGTTGTTGCTTTTGCAAAGGGGTTGTCCTAATGAGAAAACAAATTGAAATAAAATTAGGCGACGAAAGAGCAAATGAAAACAAGTAGGACACCATCATCGCAAGGAGAACGGATGGAAAATTATTTCTAAGCTTCCTGAAGAACATATACATTTATTCCCTCTCTCAAAATTAGCATTCACTTAAATTTCTGAGATTGAAACCTTCTTGCTTACATTGTTTCATGGATCTCGCTATCTCTCTTCCAATTGTGGACTTTATGACCTTAAATAAATAAATAATTATTTGTGTTTCCATACCTTCTTGAACAACTTGAGTTCTTGGTTGTGTATGATAAATATCAAGTTCAAATTGTTTATAACTTTGTATGCTAGAGGTGGTAATTCATTGATAAGGGTTGAACGTGTTTTTTAAGGAGGTTTATTCATATTAGACTGGTACTAATAGTCTCTTATTTTTTAACCATTGGTTTAGTGAATATAATTTCAATAGTGAAATTTATCATTTGATTCTCTGTGCAGATTCTCCAACATTTATCAACTCTCAATTCTCCTTGGAATTGCCCACATGGTCGACCAACCATGCGACATTTGGTTGATTTGACAACAGTGTATCGGAGATAGCTTTTGAACAAGACTCTAAACAAGAGTATTATTTCTTTTGTTGAATGGGCCATGATTATTTATTTTAAATGATAATAGAAAAAATCAATTGCATTTCAAACAATGTTTATAAATTATCAATTATAATCTCTACTCATTGGCTTATCTTTTTGTATAAATGGAAATGTATTTCAGTAGTGCTTGTGTATTACATGTTCATAGACTTACTCTAATATAAATTGGGGAAATTTACATTAGTGTGCATCCAAGCTAAACTTTGTATCTATCAGATATCAAGGTATTGCATTGAGATGGTAGTGTCATCATTTTGATGTCTTGCGTCTTGCAAGGAACAAAATGTATCATGTCACCTACTATGTCATATTAATAATTTGCCTACTACTAACAATTGTGTCAATGATATGTCAAGGTCTTGCATTGAGATGGTAGTGTCATCATTTTGATGTCTTGCGAGGAACAAAATGTATCATGTCACCTACTATGTTATATTAATAATTTGCCTTCTATTAATAATTGTGTCAATGATATTTATATGTAACCTTAATAGTTTATAGATGTTAATCAGTGACAATTTTATGTTCATATTTATATGTAACCTTAATAGTTCATAGATGTTAATTGGTGACGAATTTATGTTCATTAGATACATTTAGTATACTCATATTGCCCAAATGAATTTCAGTATTCATTATTCAATCACATATTCCATATTGTCATCACTAAAAAAAATTGAGATGACACTAAATCCATGGGTTTATACATTGTTTTCATGCATATGGATGATTGTTTGATTAGGCTTGTTGCAATCTATCAACACATTACAAATCAATGAAGGAAACAATCAAGTAGCATGGACACTTTTGTTGATAATTTTCCACTCTTCTAGTTTTACAATATTGCCTTCTTTGCAATAGAAAGGTAATTAACTTGGCCTTCTAGCTTGTCTATGTGAGCATGACACTTCTAAAGTAGAATTTCATAACTTGTAGACACTTTCAAGCAAAGGAAATTTAAGTATATCTATTGATCATAGTTTAAGGCCTTTGGAGGAAGCCAAGTGGTGGTGGTAGTTGTTGTGGAATGTAAGGGTCCCTCCCAAAACAAAGGTTTTTATTTTGCTAGTTCTAGGGAATGATAAATCATCTTAATCATTTTGTTGTTGTTGGATTTGGCTCTATTAGGGTTTCAAGTTATGGTTGTAAGATTGTGATCTTTGGCCTATTATGGAAATTGAGCACATAAAGAAACCAAGACAACTCGAAAGAGTTTTCTGTATTGTATTACTTAATGAGAAAGTGAAAGCTTTCTTATATAGGATTACAATCAAGGTGAGTCAATCCCTTTATGAATGTGGGATAGACTAAGAAACACAATAAAGTGAAAATAACACATAAAATAATTTAAATTCAAATTGACTATATTAATGCCTATATTTAATATCTAATTGACCATTATAAGCTAATATTTACTTTAACACCCTCCCTTAATAGTCAATTTACTAACTACACCAAGCTTATCATGAGATTTTACATATTTTTCAAGACCCAAAGACTCGGTGAAAAATTATGTAGTTTGATCATTTGTGGGACAGTAATGCAACTCGATAGATCCATCTTCTACAAGTTGTCTAATGAAGTGGCAATGTACCTCAACATGTTTGGTACGCTTGTGGAAGACTGGATTTTTGGCAAGTTTGATCACTCTTTGATTGTCACATGATAGAGGTGTTGGCTCTATTTGTTGCATTTGCATATCTAAAAGCGTCTTCCTGAGCCAAATGTTATCCTTTGACTCTTATACAATCGTGAATTCCTAGAACACCACCTAATGTATTTCACATTTAAGGATATAGTTTTTATCCCAAGTGTGTTTCTAGATTCCTATGTTGTCTCCTCCTACCTTATCTCCCAATGAAGTGTCAATGTGAGCAATTGAGGTTGCTTCAATCATGTATTATATATTTGTATCATTGAATGAATACAATGAGAGAGAGATTATGGCTTGAGGCATTTTCTACTAAACATTTTGTCTCTCATATTTTTGTTGCTCTATATTCTTTCAATTGGTATTCGAGCTCTATAGTTCTTAGACTCTAGTAATTCCATGATAGGTTTTTCGTGGAAAGTTTGATTTCATAGCCACTGTCATAAATGACTTCTTCAAAGTTTTAATCCATGGAGATAGAGGTATGCAATTGAGAAGACCCCCTGCCACGAGTCATGATCTCATATCATGTTCCAAGCTCAATTCATTGTATGTTGAAGACATAGAAGAATCCAATTCAGTGGATCGAGAGGTATGGGAAATGTTTGGCAAGGATTTGTAGGTGGACACGTAGGCTATGCATTGAATGGCTCCAATGAAAGGTATCGATAAACATCATATATTTGGTCTTTCTGAGCAAATTTATGAATAGATTGTATGTTTTACACTGCAATTAAGCATCTAAATCTTGTGAGTTCTTCAGTCCATTTAAAGTGATCTTGGATCCATCATATTTTTGGCCCTAAGTATTGTTGTCTATATACTATGGTAAAGTGGTTGAAGTGCTTAGTTAGATTATAATGGGGATGTAGCTCAAATGGTAGAGTTGTAAATTCAGCCTTCCACCATCTGCAATTTCATTCTAAATTAGATATATTGATATTTTAAATCTTGGAGTCTTCAATCTATACACTTCCACGAATTTGAGTTGGCAGGAACAAGCACACACAAGCATAAAAAGTTTAAATACAAGAAGAAAAACCGTGCTCCCCATAGATCAGGGATCTCTAGCTGTAGATTATAAGTTTTCTGGAGCTATATTTACCTAAGGATTGTCAACATTGTCTTGTGTCCTTTCTCTTAAGCCTTGTGTGAATTAACTTCTTCTAGTTTAGATTTGGCATGGCCTCTACACTATTTCTTTGATATCACAAGTAAAAACGTGGTTGGACCATCATGAGAGGAGACCCAAGGAGAATTGGCAAATTTCAATTTAGATCTGCAACTCAAAAAGCAAGGGTTTGATTGAAGCGGTGAGCGTGAAACCCACGGCAGTGGACATCAATGAAACGCCCCCCCATAGAGTACGTGTTCTAAGATAACAATAGCCAACGTTCCTTGCTTGATCGAGTTTGACATTGCATTGAGAGACTATGATTCCATTCGTAAATGTTTTTGTGACTATGCTTGAAATTTCCCTTGGAATGATTAGGATTTCTTATCATTTAAAAGCATTTTTTTAAATCTTTTCACAAACAACTTTGAAAAGCTTGAAAAGAAAATATTGAAGACTTGTCATTCTTGTGAAGAAGAAAGTACATTAAGTGTTGTAAACTAATGGAATAAGTATGTGGTGAGGGTTATGTTTGGGTTTCAATGTAAAAGTAGTGACAAAACTAGTTGAAGTCAAGGTATTGAAATAAGAAGAACATACTATATTTGCATGAAGAATCCATAATAAAATCGTTTTCTTATGGTTGATGTGTCTTAGATCTGCTTGAAATTGAATAAGGGGATTTTAAGCATACTTTGAGTTGTGTGCGATGGTGATTTTTCTATTGTTGTTTTATGTATAGATTTGACATAATCATTTGCAATTTAGCATCTAATGCAACACAAATGGAGTTTAAGCACAAATTAATATAATCAAGTGAATGCAATCAAGCAGTTGTAACATTTAATCAAGCATTCAACAAGCGATTTTGCATCAAGCAATGGGAAAATCAAGTTAATGAAACATCCAAAATTGAAGATCATTTGCTACTTGCAATAGTTTATTTGTAAGTGTGAAATCAAACTTAAATTGAGTTGAATTGTAATTTTCGGGTGCTTTATCGATTCAACCCGACACCCAAGACTTGATTGTGTCATTTATTTCTCAATCTATATTGAAAAGGTTGAGTAGTTAAAACTCAAACCATTGTAATAATCATGAGTTGGGGTGCATTTTCTATAGTATTTGACACCCACGCCTTGATGTAAGCGTGTTCAAGTGAGTGAATTCAAGCGAGTTCAAGAGATCAAGCGAACGTGAAGTACAAGCAAGTGAGTTCAAGTAAACAAATTCAAGTGAGTTCAAGCAAGTAGTTATAGGCGAGTTTGAACAAATGAGAACAATGCAGTCATACTGACCAGTGAAACATCAAAATGTTATCACATGTTTGTGAATCATGTAAACAAAGATTCATTTGTTACAATCTCAATCCAAACTATTGAATGATGAAATCATGGATCTCAAAAATCAACAGCCAGTGAAGTGTTTTGAACTAGTTTTTGTTCAGAACAATCCTCTCTATGATGATGATGATGATGATGGTCATTCAAATCAACAGTGCAATCAAGAGAAACTCAGCAAGACAATTCCAGATGAAGATGAAGTTATTCATGAACCTACATTTCAAGAGTTTTATTTTGAGTTCAGTGAAGAAAACATTTCAATGATGCAACACCATATAGTAAATCAACTTTCACATATGTCAAAGCAATAGGTTCAAAATACTTTTTCCAAGCCCATCATTAGACCTTGCGAATAAATCAACTACAACAAGTATAGATCATGATATGAAAAGGAAGTTACCTTTCATATTCCGGATTATTTCAAACCAATACAGTTCCAAAGTGTTGGATTCTTTCAAGAAGTTTTAACTTCACATGTTCCAGTTTAGCATCAACATGTGAAATGCCAACATTGTAATTGCACTAGTCACATGGAAGATCAATGTTATGATCTATATCCTTGTCAACATTGTGGCAAGAAGAATCATCCATTAGACAAATGTTTCAAGAGAAACAAAATTGCAAGATTAAAGATTCATTATGAGTGGATCAATCCTTGGCAGTGTTCATCAACTACCAATCAATTATTTTAGTCTTACTAAAGAATCCAATCTCAAGTAAAGATAAATTTTACAACAAATAGTGATGAAACTCTCCTACACCTTAAAGGGGGGAGTTCAAAAATCAAGTGAATATGGTTCATGAAACCACTTGTGGTATCTCCTTTTAGCTGACAAAGGGGGGAATTGATGATGGAATTGAAGATGTTTGTTAGATCGAATTTTTTGACAACAACAAAAACAAATATGCTAAATGGGAAACTACAGTCTATAGATGGCAGAATTTGGCAAAATTATGGTTCAATGACTTGCAATTGAATCATACACAGGATACAGAATTGTGATGTTGATTTTGAGAGAAATGATGTGGACATCTTGTTCACCTAAATGGACCTAGCAGAGGACAGTTGGATCCTTATGCATTGTAGCTTGGCATTTGATTGAGTTGTCAGGAATTTTTTCAGGGATGTGTCAGACTTGCAGTTGAATCACTTCTCTTGGTTCGCTCTCATCATATTGGAGTTCACATCAATGAAAAAAATACAAACATTCTAGCTCACATGATTACATAGTGATATTTTCCAGAGTTTTCAGCATCCAAATTTTGTTGTTTTTCTGGAAGTTCTTCATTGAGGCTCAGCTCAGGAGTTTCATCATGAAGACTTGGAGATGATACCAGTTTATGTTGCATTGATGGTATTATTGTTCAGATTTATCATTGAGGGGGGGGATGTTAGCCTCTGACTCTTATACAATCATGAAGTCCTATAACGCCACCTAATGTGTTCCACATCGAAGGATATGTTTTTTTATCTTAAATGTGTTTCTAGATTCCTACTTTTCCTCCTCTTACCTTATCTCTCGATGAGGTGTCAATGTGAGAGAAATTGAGGTGGTTTCAATCATGTATTATAAATTTGTATCATTGAATGAATACAATGAGAATGAAAGAGATTATGGATTGAGGCCTTTTCCGCCAAACTACCTCACATGTTCATTTCACTGCTCCTCGATATTTTGCTTCTATAAATGAAGTGGGTACTGCATGATGCTTCTTGCTAGTCCATGTGACTAAACTCATGCCAAGGATGAAAACATATCTAAAATTGGATTTTGTATCATTAATAGAACTTTCCCAATATGAATCTGTATACCCACACAGCCAAGGGTCTTTGCTTATGATGTACATAATGCCAAAGTCAAGTGTCCCTTTCACATTCAGGTTTCCATTTTGCCTCCTCAAACAACTATGGCTCATAGATTTCCTGGACATTGACCATTGAAGCGAAGTTGACCATGTTTGGTTTATGTTTTCTCTTTCCTCTCTATGATCATCCCTTGATCATTTCACCTACTCGAACATATCCAATGGTTTTGTGCTACCACTTGGGTTTCTTCATAGGATTCTCATCATTCTCAAATGTATCTTTGTCATCTGAATGTTGATTTGGGCTACCTGCATCAAAAATTACTGGCCTAGAATAATCGTGCTCATAATCTTCCCCCCCTTCGGGTGGAGCTTCCTAAATCTTGACACTTGAATCATTATCCACCATTAGTTGCTTGATAATTTTGAATTCAAGAGTAACATGGAAAGGTTGAACTTCCTCATCAACAACATATCTATTAAAGCTCATCTTATTAGTGTCAATATCAACCAACCTGTAGGCTTTATGATTGTCGTTGTACCTTGTGATCATCATATTTTTTCTCTTTAGATCTAACATAAATTATGATGCTAACTTCTAAAAGGAAATGAAAAAAAATATTATATCATTTAAGCTTTCAAAACAATATTTTGTTTCATAAAATCTTCTTTTAATTAAATCATTTTCTTTTTTAAAACTAACATAGTTTTATCAACTTTTCCTAACTTTTGGTTAATTTTACTTTAGTTACCTTCTGCTAAAAATACGAAGTATCACTTTGGTAGCATTTTCTTTAGTTCTTTAAATACTTTCAGGATTTAATTTTGTTATGTTAAGTGTATGAATTCCAACATAAAAGCATCAAAACAATAAATCAAATAAAAATCAAATATTACTAAAAAGTAAAATTACAAGGCAAAGGAATTCAAACTTGGACTATAGGTTAGGAGAAAATTATCCTGGAGTTCAATGCGCATTCTTGTTCGGGGCTTTAAGCCTAGGGTGATATTATCGTCTCTTCTTGCCTAGCCCCGTAAGAGGTTGAAATGTTGATGTTGGTGACTCTCTAGTCTCTTGAAATCAACACGTTGCAGTTATGGAGAAGTTCAAGGACAATGACATCAATGCCATGAGTATCATAGTGGACTCTGTAAAAGACCACTTGATAACCTACATCTCTCATCGTGACTCATATAAGAAGATGTACGATGCCCTAACTAATCTCTTCTCAATCAGAAACATTGGACAACTAATGAGTCTGAAGAAGGAGCTTCGTGACATGAAAATGAATAATGATGAAACCATAACATCATACTTTGTGAGAATCTCTCAGTTAAGAGATCAACTACAATCT